>QXVX01005611.1:0-36791 GCA_013436065.1 Halocynthia aurantium | reverse complement strand
TTAGGTAAAGGTGTTTCTTTTCCCTTCCTGTAACACATGCAAATTGTTAGCTTATTTAAAGAGACATATATTTATCACATATGCCGATGTTTCCATGACCCCAGAGAAAACTGAATATTGTACAATATGACCTAATATTTACTTAGAATAGTTGATATTCTGGCCAAATACCTTTGCTTTAAACATGACATATGTTCATTATGTACTCAAGATAACAGAGATCAAAATATAACACCGACTAACCGACAAAATAAAGCCACAGTACGTCATGCATGTAAATATGACCTGTGGTCTTATACATCAATGTGGACATCTCACACATTTCATTGTTAGTAACACAACACTAGTCAAACCATGTTACTTGTTTAAGACCACTAGCAAAGAAAGATAATACCGAATATACACAAAATGTTATGATACAAGCCATTTTTTGACACCATAATTTGAAAAAGTTTACAAAATTTGATATTCCAGACTACTGATATACGAAAAACCAGAGCATTACAGACTCGATGTGTACACCGTCTGTGCATATGCATTTCACAATTCAACTAGCTGCTTTGACTACAATATTATCCTTTTAAAATTCAAAAACTTTTTAATGCAAAATATGATTAGCAGGATCTTAGTGAAATTTTCACCACATCTTTGTGCAATCATCATACTGCAAATCATGTGCAGTCGCTACAAGTAAGTTTAACACGACATTATCCATAAAATCGGGAGCAAGCTACTTTTTTCAGTGACAGAGATCTATCAAGGTGTTAATAGCTTTCAGATTTTGCTCTACCATCATCGAAAGTGCCATGCATCATATATCATAAAACACTGTTAACAGTGTTATTTCTCAATGGTAAAACAAGATACCATCACACTATTTGTAATCACATTATACATGGTCATTAGTAAATAGTATCTTAGGTCATTTACTCTTACTATACAAACATGTATTGCAGAATGGAATGAGAACTTCCAGTCATTAAGATAGCATTTCTAGCTAACATTGTTGCTACAACGTGTTGCTAGACCACAGATATAACACACACACACACATGCAAAGATAATGTATACTTTGGACAAGACAAGCATTCATTTGGAAAATTTCTCAAATTCATTTACTTTGAGTGAAGGCTTCGATCAATTGGAGCACTGAGAATAAAGTCCGTCGTGGCATTAGTATTATGATGTGGTTTATGCATATTATAGTATTAGTTAATGTATTGACGTGAAATGGCATATTTCATATGTACTAGGAAGCCATACATTTGAAATATGTAATTTGGGAATGAATAGCAAGTACTTATGGACATGCCATGAAAAGAGTTAGTACTAAGAACTGTACTGTTATCAGAAGTGTGTGTTATTTATCAGACCATTAACTTGAAATTGTAGCAATGTCAAAAATTCTCACCGTTAGCAAAAAATGGATCTATGCATCTATCCTTAAACTATCGATGTATACCTACTAAGAACCATTTCTGAATATTTTTGATGTGAACTTATTCAAGTTATAAAAACAATCTCTAGATTCTTTGTGTCACCATCAATTATGTATAGAACAGTTGTGGAGTGGAGTGGAAAAACTAGAAGATAACTATCATACTTATTAGGTGTTGTATAGAGAACAACTCAACAACTCCGGTACCACCGGATTATTGTACTAGATTTTGAAGTTAGTAGCAGTGCAGAAATCAAACCATATTAAAGAACCAACATGGAATGAAATTCAAGAATTTGTTACCAGAATATGGACAGCGTGAAAAAATTCAATAAAGAACTTTTCACTTGGTTGCCAAGCAAGCAACCAAAAGAAATTAAACATGCAGTACATAAACAGCACACAACCTGATGCCTGTGTACTCGTCCTCCAAGTAATGAGGATGACGACTGGTGGTGCCTCTGATGTTAAAAAGTCAAGACAAATGGAAAACATGGTTTACAGACAATACTAGTAAAGCAGACAACATTTATAAGCGATTCTAAATGTTTTAGAGCAACAAGAGAAATTCCATCCCTTGACTGAAATGGAAAATGAATTGTCACTGGGCAATTCATTCAGAAAGAGAATTTGAATAGTTTCATTGGTTTATAGAAAATCATAAAATTATTACTTACTTCCCGAAAAAGTGATTCTTTGACAGGTTTATGGTTTCCATATGGTCGAGGCAGCCTTTGGACATTGCACTTATAAACTGTTATGTGTAGAAATAATCAAATGTTAGCAGGTAAATAGCATACAAGTATAACAGATGAACAGATAAGTATAAGCATGTTACTCACGCAAGCAGAACAGTCTAGCTTATATGAGTTTCCGAATAAATCCATAACTAATCTGCAAGGCTTTTTGTTAATTCAAGCACGGAGGTTTGGCAGTGTTAGTTTTAAGACAGGTTTTTGCTACTTGAATCAAAGTAACTGAGTTTCATGAGAAATAAATTCATCAGATAGATCCAAATATTGAGATACTCTGCGTAAGATTATATCTATCGCAATATGTATTATCAATACTTTGTGGGCTTCAATTATTCTATTGAAGTACGAGGTAACTCAAGACGGTCGAAATCCACAATACATATTAAATTGGGTAGGCTTATAAAGAAATGAAAAAATCCACATGACACAGTAGCACGACTTACAATTTCAACTGCACAGTCTGTTCCTGACATATCGAGGATTTTGAGATTGTTTGGATTGGATAGGTAATTGTATAAACCCTGGAAAGATAAAGAAATCACTCTAGTGATCTAGTCATATCATGAAAGCAATGGTGGATCAAAAAATGATGTAAATTGTGTTTCTTTACTTAGAAAAATAAACAAGTGGGCACACGTCAGTAAATAAAGATTATAATCACTCTAACCACATTGTTAACAGCACTAATTGGTATAATCGATCTCTAACACATAGTCAACAAATATTTATATGGTAAATATGATAAATTAAACAAAAAACATCAACACTTACAACTGCCTCGTCTGCCCTTATAAGATTGCCTGATAAGGTAAGATGTGTGAGGGACCTTCCGATAGAAATGCTGGAGCGCAGGGCTTGGCAAAGACCGCTTAATCCCTTGGCAGTGAGACCTTCAAAACATCACATGTTTAATGTAATAACAAGGAATATTCGAAAAGAGAAATTATGAGATTACACCGAAGCAGCTCTGTATTATTTCGAATGTTCATGCTATGAATGTATAAGCTTATTATACAAACATGATGTTTTAGACAGCACAATTTACATTCAATAAATGCTGAAGGTAATCTAGTGAAAATCTAGAAACCCAATCGAGGACCACAATCTGTAAGGCTCCATGGTCAGTAATAAATTGTGCCCAAACTCAAACTTGATATTATGAATATTGGTATCCACCTGTCAGGTTGTGATTAAATCCTAGCCAAAAGCTTCAACTTCCATATTGAATTGAAAGGAATATAGGAGACAAGTGCACTAATAAAACGTAAAATTATTAAATAATATTAAAATTGCCTGTTCTGTCCAACTTCAATGTCTGCAAACCGGCGCCATGCCTAATCAATGGTAAAGCGCCGCTTAAGTGCATTATAGCTTTATCTTCGATAGGGTTGTTTATAAGATCTACCACTTCAATGCAACACTCCTTGTTTTCGACCATTTCCTGAGAGAGACGATGTGCAAATTCTCTGCGTGAAATGTGAACGATGATTAACAATAGCATAGGCATGAAAGTACCGGTACCGGCATAGACAAAAAGGTTTCCGAGCTCTTATTAAAACCTACCCTTTCATTCCCACTCCTTCTAGTATAAGCTTGCTAAGTGTGTTTGACTTCCCAACAACCTTCAGAATCGCCTCAAAAACATCATTGCTCTGCAAAAGCACATATTCTTTGGTTAAACAACAACAACAACTAAAGAATTCTATAAGGGCTTAACTCACCAGTCTTACATTCCTGACAACCAGTCCATTGAACCAACGGTTATACATCAGCACAGAAACGATTGGAATGAAATCTCTGAAATTAAGTAGCAGGAATTTATTAATAACTGGTAACTAGTTAAATGAGTGATGGCAAAGCTCATTAAATTATGGAAATTTCATTGTATAATTTTTACTACAATTCCTCCCTTTTATCAAGAAAGACAGAGTATGTAGTTTGTATTTTGAGAAAATTTCATACACTTTGTGTAAAATTTGAATGAAGTCTCGCAGAATAAAGTTTTATTCTCACTGCATAGTAGAGTAGTATGCAGAGTTTATCTTTTCCAAGTGACCTTTGTCACAAAGATTTCTTTTCCTGCTCATCATGTACTGTTAACTTTTCCCCGAAATCGAAGAAATAATTAAATAATTCGGCAACGAATGCAGATAACATTCAAAAAATACCATACTATTTTCCAGCCTATAGCACGGACGTTCACAAAAGGTTACAATGAAAGATGTTTATGATTGGAACTCCGCTGTAACGTAAGAAAACAGTTCTAAAACTACTTACTTTTGTTCGGGAAGATCAAAGTCCTTGAAATTAATTTCTCTGCAATTTTGTGACAAATAAATCGTGTCTACATCCTGTAAAAAAGAAAGGATAGGACTCATTAGGATTGTTCAATAGATTCCTATACTAAACAGATAACCAGAGAGTGATCACTATTGTAAAACGGTGAATAATCAGCTCTCATCACGAGTCAAGTGTAGTGTTTTCTCATCTGTGACGTTATTGAGGTTTACCTCTTGAAAATACCATAACGCGACGTTAAAAAAAACGTGAAAATAATAAACACGGAATAATGATAATTGGTGAACAAACTAACGTTAGTCGACTTCAGCAATCTGCAGTATGATCTGTTTATGGTTATTCAGTGATTCAACATTATATCAAACGAAATGAAGTATAGCATTGGTCTCAACTGGGCAGATTACTGTATATAGAAATCTAAAGGTAATTTTATTTTTGATGATGTTACCCAACTCTAAGAGAGCTAAGCATACAACACTTACTGGTATGATTAAGAGTGAGAAAACAAAAGTGACAGCTGTATTAGTAAACGGAAAAGTACAGTCATCAGGCATGATTACAAATTTAAAGACAGACTGAATGAATGATTGGTATCGGTATAACTCACCCAACCGACTTCTTCACGAACCGGCAGTCCGAGATAATTACACAGGCATTCATACATCATCGTGAAGTTCCCACACGGGCCAGATTCTGCCAAATCAGCCTGATTCAGCATTGACTGAATAAGCTTCTGCCGGCTTAAAGGTTCCAGAGAAGCCCTGACAATCTTTCTGCAAGGGATAAACCAGGATAGGAATAAAACAATGCAGAGAAGGGTTCAATTGATTATAAGAATATATGGTATATGTTTAATATCCTTGCAAGTATTTTAGAAAACTTAAACATGCCAGTAACGTTTCTCATTTTCAGGTATTTCAACAGAGAAGACTGCTTCCTTTCCCCTAACGAAAAAGTCCTATATCTCCATGTATTGTTTCCACAAAGTGGATGAAACATATATCTATATATACCCCACATTCATCTAGGTGCTGTGACTTTCCGAATATAATACGCACCCATGTATGATATGCACCCCCAACTGAAATTTCTGAATCCTTTAATCTATAACACGCAGCCCTACTTTTGAATAATTTTAAACGCAGAGAAGCGTAATATTTCCGGAAAATTACGGTGAATGAAACCTTTGTGCCATTCGGCATGGTGAATATAAGCTGTACAAGAATACTTTTCACTCACGATAAAGTAATTCCTGGAAAAATGGTTCTCAGCGACATAGCAATGCGGCCAATGATTTGGTCGGAATCATCTGAGCCAATCATTCGCATGAAATAAATCTTTCCATTAGAGGTGGAAATGTTAAGCTGTGAATAAAATGCAGTAGTGTATTGTGAGATGTCATAATCACATCACTGGTGAACATGATGCCAAAATAATGATGAGAAAAGTGGCATATGAAAACAAAGAAGACATCAGAACACAAACGCGACAAAATAGACTTGAAGGACTAACCCTGTCAGTAGACGGACTATCCAATGATAGGATGTCGAGAAAATGGAAGTTGATCTCTGCCTGGAATAAAACAATGGATTTGGATTTAGGAATTTAACGAAACAAGCTGTTCAAATATACACATTATAAGAAAATCCTCACCTTAAATGGAGGTTTAACACCCATAATGTAGCATTTGTCATGTGTGAGTGTCTAAACAAATAAGATATGACTTAAAAGACCTGCAATACAAGCAATGCCTTGTAGCCTACATTTTATAATTTATATACTAATAACAAAGCAGCCTGGCCTTGCCATCGAAGCCTTGAACAGGAAATCTCAATCTCTTATAGGTATATATCCAGATTCTCATTTTTGCGGCTAGGGGACGATCGAGCGGTCCAAACTTTTGCGCTTATTAAACAGATGGGTTTTAATATCTTACCTATTTTTCAAAGATGTTTTATATGTACTGTTAGTTGTGAGCATTAGGGGATAGCGCTACAAATTCATTCAGACCAAATACTTCCTGAATAAGACAGCGTGAAGTAATCAGTCAAACGAACGGAATAGATAAGGTTACAATATCCAATACATGATATTCTTACCAGGACTTTAGGATCGGCCCGGTCTCCAACGCTTCTCTCAAGCTTGATCATCTTCTTCAGGGTGACAACCATTTTTCGTCCAATGGTGTCCCTGATTCCCTCTGAATAAAATTGCTGCGGTTAGCAAACATACATATCGATTTTGCATCCTAAATGCATGAATTAGCTTAGGTTCTGTTTAGGATGGACCTAGAGATGGGTCAAAGGTTGGGTATTATTGCATGCATAGGCAAAAAAAAGCAAGGAGGCAGAGTAGTTTGCCCACCTGTAAAAATGACTATGTTGATACTAAAACAATTCTAAACTTGTTCATGTTAAGTTCTATTTCGTACTGATGCACAATATATCCATAGTGCACACAAGTGCACGTGGCCATACTAGCTCTAGATAACTAGAAAAATATAATCACGCTACTAAACTAGTACCCAGATAACATCTAATAATATAATTGTATAACATTAATCTAATAATATAACATGAAATAATATGAACAACACAAGTCCTAACCATATCACTAAAACAAACAAGCATCTGTCTATCAATTGTGAGAAACGAGTTATGTGATTATAAAACTATCAAAGATAATGCAGTAAATTCATTATTATCACTGTGTCTTCATAATCACTCACTTGCAATCTCCATTGGTACTGCACTCGGATCGTCAGGTCTTCCTCCCATTTTGGATATTATTTAATGTACGCTATTATATTATCATTCTATACCGGGCAATCAGTATAACAAAAAACAGTATGATGATGTCATGCATGATACAGCACTTACAGTCATTACAAAATATTTAAAATATACAAAAGAGCTTTCCTAATAACTAATGTTATTGTCCGAGTTGAGCTACTGATAAACACCAACGAACCATTAGAGTGGTTCAGCGAGCCTTGTAACTTATTGATTCAACTTGCACTAGGCAAGTGTCTCTTTCGGCTGATTTCTTATTAATTTTTAACTCGTGTGTTAATATTCAGATGGCACCACAGACAAAAGTGCTCGTAAATGTTACGTGATTCTTCTTGTTCCCCAATCGACAAGTCATGTACGTTCTAAGCACTACAGTCAACAAACCATCACTGTATCTCGACTTCGACCCGCGAAATGAACCTACGTAAACCAGCGATCCGTGGAATTATTTCGACAGATAACTCCTCAGAAGAGTCCTTAACGCTCTCCCTGGGGCTGAACTACTAAAATATTGAATATCAGTTCGACTGAAATGTAAGTAATCTCCCATATTCCAAAAAATTCTTCCTATCTAAATGCTTAGTCAATTCGCGAGCTGTGGAATTACGGAGCATCAAGGTTACGATAAAATGGTGAAACTGGATTCTCAACCTCACCTTCATTTTGCGGCGATTCAGTATTAAACAGCAAGCCCTCCAACATACTGACAGTATCCTCGTATGTGTCGGAAAGCACTCTTGTATCTAGCAAAAAATAAATGCAAACGAAACATAATGATGATTAAGTCCAATAGACACACAGTGTATAAGCGGCATGATTCATTAAAACGAAAGTATATCTACACCATGTAGTGTATAGTATACTATACGCGCTATTAGATGTTTACAGAGAGCAAAACATTGCGCAGCTGCTAATGGTATGCAACCTACAGCAGAAAATTTAGAAAAATTATAGAAAGCTTTTTACTTGAGCTTCGTGGACTTCTTGGTGATCTTGTTCCCATAACGCTCGCTACACTAATCGTATCATCTTCTTTTTTTCTCCGTAACGAAAACCACTTGCTTTGCATAGATCTGGGATCTTCTTGAAAAGCCAAGTTCTGCAAAGACTCACCCCGATTCAAGCTGTTGCTGTGTGCGCTAACTGACGATTTCAGTCCGAGCTGTAAATTTTTCGAGATCCGAAATTGTATAAGCTCACAATCATGAAAGTTTTTGTAAATTCGCTGACGCGTACTTAGTTATTGTTTTTTGTTTTCTTATGATGGAGTCACGACTTCCTTTCCACTGACTCCATTCAATTGAATATACCAATTCAGCAACAATACTGGGCAACGTTACGATTTATGTAGTCGTTAGATCAGATGACAACAAAACAATGTTACACAATGTTTAGCCACTATGACTAATGCAATTGAATGCGTTACACAACCATCCTAAACTTAATTTATTTCAATTCTATCCGATTTCCAATCATTTCATACAGAGTGAAATAGAAAAATAAAGGTATAGTACAATATTGTTGTTATTCTTAAGGAAAAAATAGCGAATAAATAATCACCTTCAGTGTGCTATGCAAGCCTCTTCCATCAGAAGGCATTTTGAAGCCTCGTTTCAAAGTTCCACTCAAGCTAATTGTGTCAGATGTATTTGTATTGACTGTCAGCTTGTTGCTTCTGCAAAGGAACTTTACATTAGTATTCAGTACATAATAGAATAAAATTATTGCCATCAGTTATGGGTTTCAAAGCGATACTAATTTTGATCAGTGATCGCAGAATATACAGACGAAATAAACGGAATATAGCACTATATACCACATTTTATGCTTCAGTATTTACATAATTATTATTTATTAGTTCCCAATGTATCCCTAATGTTTAAAATTGAAAAACTACCGTGCTATCATTTAGTCACCGATGCTGTATGAGTCACATATGTCTTCAGTATTTCCGAAAGATATTACTCAGACTACATCCTGAAATTAAGCAAATATATAATACCGTATTGTTGAGCCAGTGGCTTCTGATTTTTCTACCGTTTAGCCGATTGAATACTTAATGTGCGCCAGTGATATATTATTCTAATACCGATATCACTAAATACTGTCATTATGTGGCATTGCCAAACACAATGCCCACGCTTTATTCGCAGTTGCAACTGGATTACATTTCACTTTCACAGTGATACCTTTAAGGAACCGAAATAACATTGAAATAGGTCAATGGCTAACGAATTCATTCAGTCATATAAACTCAACTGAGAAAAAGCAGACATACCAGTTTTTCTGAAAGTTTGTGAAATTCAGCATAGGATCCATAATCTATCGATAGTAAAAATTCACCTGCGATTCTTGCGCTTCCCAGATGTATCTGGTGAAGTTTGTATATCATGTTCGCTTTCAAAGGTAGTAATCTCATCCGCGTCCTCTTCCCAGTCGCTCATTTTTCTCTACTTCCCTTCCTTGATCCAGTATTAACGATCTATTTCACGATAACAAGAGTATTCGCAATATTGCTATACTGTATGAAATACTGTTAGAATACGAAACGTACGAATATTGACTGCTGTAAGAATGAGTACAATACTTCAGTTTGTAGTGCTCTTTGATCAACCTAGCTTTACTGCAATTGATGGCTTAAGTACCGGAACTAAATATCATATACATATGTTAATGCACACAGTGTGACTTATTTAGCATACTGCAAATAACCGAAGGGCAATTACTATATCAAATTATCTGTGAAACGAAATTCGTAAACGTCTAAGGGGCGGTCGTAGTTGGTAGTCGTGAACGGTCGTTAAACGAGATGGTCGTCAAGTGAGTAGTACCTATAGTTGCATAACAAAACTATAACGAAAGTGTAAATATCGAAAGTAAAGCTACTGTATAGCATCTGTTAGTGAGAGTGAATTTGTCGTTCGTATCACGAATGCTCTATGTGGGATGTTAACGAGGAAACTTCACGCCCTCATAACTAAGCCACTATTCTCGAACATATTTTATAAAGAAGGTAAAGCTGATTGATTTTGAAATAACTTTTCTGATTGTCATCTCAGGCATATATAACCACAATACAGTAAAGGCAACAACTCAGGCACAACTGTAGTAAAAACTTAGATTATAGAAAACGAATCTCATAAAATGACTTCTGAATATCATTTTTACTACAAATATGACGACAGATCATAAAGTCACGCTAGTAATAATTTTGTCAAGACATACACGGGAATCTTACCTAATACTGTATTTATTTCCGTACAATAATTATCTGGGGCATTGATACAAACAGTATAATCCTTATTAGTATAATCCTTTCATAGCTATCGACCTCTGCGCAAATCCTAGGCCTATATACCTGCCAGTATTTCTATCTTATTCCCCTCTTCCAATAACTACACAATTAACAGTATTGGTTTAATCCAGTAATAGCCTAGCACTACCTGGTATAAGATAACGTGCTATAAGCATTGTCACAATACTGGTACATAGAACGGAAGCGCAACCTACTGCTTGCTTGTAAACAGACCATTACATAAGTACTGTACATCTCATTCCCCGTAGCATAATATAGTAAATGTAATTACGGCAGGTTTGTTTTTACATACCAGATATGAAAGTTATATAATCTAATATAACTTTGATTAGATATAGAATATCAGGACAATACAGATATATAAGTACAGTACTACAGCTACAGCTACAGCTACTGTATTTTCATATCATCGCCCCTGCTAAAACCTATTGCAGTCTGATGCCAGTTACTATGCTAATCAGCGAAAAGCTCTGCGCGTTCAGTTATTACAAGAAGCACGAGGAAATGAAGAAATGCGTCACCAATCTTGTTTTTCCATTTAGACGTATTAGTTAAACTAATACACCGATGTGTAGATAGTGAACCCACGCTTAATTTTCAGTAAAGCATTTCGTTTTTGAGAAATGCATTTTTCTCTCTCTATATATATATACATGCAAGGCTAAAGGATTTGTTTTGCAATAATTAAAAAATAATGTGCTATACATATAGTTTTATACGTGCCTTAACATACATAGATGTATGGTCATTTGTTGCTTTATATGCTGCTGTCAGACATCAGCGTGTATGAAACATTGTAAAAAAGGGATTTTACGTTACCAAGTACCAGCTGATATAACATTAGGATATATAAAAAGTTGTTGCGGAAATTCTCTTAGCAACAGACTCGAAATTTATCAAGCAATAGCAGATAATGACACCTCGCCGAGGAATTAATCCTATCATATTGAATGTAATGACTACCTTCAAACTGAAAAGTTGGGGTAGGTGCACAATCAGATTCACGGGACTCAGCGAATCAATCTAGTGTTTATATTTTGAAGTCAGATGAGAAACTAAATCACAAATATGTACTTTGCGACGAATGGAATGAATTTTCCAGCCTAATTCTAATTGAAAAGTGATGAATTTATTGTAACAACTTACTTCATAGACAAGGCTTGAATGTTATCTACCTGGATAAAAAATAGAACTGTTAATATTATTAGAATAATGACCTTGTCATACGGTAAGTTTGTCAATGAGTTTAGTTCAGATTTAGAGAAGAAAAATAGCAGACTACTTTTATTTCAGCCATTTTTCCGAATTCCGTTTCTTCGTTTTTATCTTGTGAATACGAATTGCCGGCAAGCATTAGCGTAACCTGGCCGGCTGACAACAATGCCAGTTCCTACATCATCAGTTGGTATAGCGTTGACGAATACCTGACAAAATATCCGGAAGAAGATCATGATAACTTCAGAAATTTGGTTGAATCGTTTTATGGAAATCAACTCAATAGGTTACAAAAAACCGGAAATTGTGCGATATTATTCCAATAAAATTAACTACCTGATGTCTTTCAGGTACTATGGATTATCATACGAGATGGCCTTTGAGTATATCGCTAACGAACTCGACATACAGTCGGCGGGATATGCGGAGAAGTCAATAGAAAGTACTAACCCAAAAGATGTAATTCCACAGGTGACACCGAATACAACGTACGATATTACTGTGAGAGTCTACACGGATTCCATGACGACCAAGAAACAAAGTGAAACAATATTGTCCTGTCGAATAACAACAGAAACAGGTTTCAAATACGATATAGTTTCTGCCAACTATAGAATTTTCATTCTTCATTATTATTGTTATTATTTGAATCCAATGTAAGAGAAGTTCAACTGACCTAGGTAGTCATTCCAAATTGTCTTTTGTCTTCTAGCTCCCTCTGACTAGCGTTAGTGAAGAATGTACGTCATGTAATTTCTTCGTATTCTGTATTGTATCAGTTTTAGTAAACATGTTTTACAATTTATCAGTCGTTACTACAACAAAAGAAAATTTGAACACAACAGCAATGAATTCATACCCGGCACCTGACAGCGATGAATTGGATCCATGGCTCCTGTATATCATTATTCCTGGAACGATTTTATCTTTACTCACCATATCCCTGATTGTAGTTCTCGTGAGTTCATAATAATTATTCTTGCTTGGACTGAAACAAATTAACAGCATTGACATTTTTTCAGGCAAAAAGAAAATGGAGACTTCGACTATTGCGAATGAAAAGCCCAGTACGGCTTTTCGCATCCTCCAGTTCTTCTAGAAGAACACTCGAAAGTACACTATCCTCTTCTTCGTCTTCTCTTCTCTCTTCCCGCTGTTACAGAAAAATTGGAGTTACTACACAGGAAACTAAGAAGGAAACGAAATATTCCAATCGCTACAAACATTACGTGATAACTCCGCCGGAAAGCTGGACACCAACGTCGCCATCTTTCCATAGACCAGTGTCGAGTGCAAGCGAAGACAGTTTTTCAGACAGCAGTGATCCCTTTGACAGATTACATCACAGGTATCTCCATTAATCTTTTACACTTCTAGTAGTACTAATCTAAAATCAAATTATGAAGAAAGTTATATAGTTATAATGTTATATGGCGACGTATAAGTTGAGTCTTGAAGCATGAAAAATAAGGCAAAGGAAA
This sequence comes from Halocynthia aurantium, assembly GCA_013436065.1. NCBI lineage: Eukaryota > Metazoa > Chordata > Ascidiacea > Stolidobranchia > Pyuridae > Halocynthia > Halocynthia aurantium. The sequence continues at coordinate 23,496 of QXVX01005611.1, read as the reverse complement.
AAGAATGAAAACTAACATTTTGTACCAAAATGAAATTCCGCTTACAGCGGGAGTTTTAATTGAATTTCCTCCACACGCAGGCATTCACTAACAACCGTAACAGAGGAATCGGATACCAGTGATACAGATGAAGAAAGGAGATATGCGAAATTCTCAGCTCGGACATTTGATTCTAGACTTACTTCAAGGGAATCGAGTTTTACGACCTATCAGTCTTGGACTCCAACTACTCATCGTGCAGCCTTGTGCCACGCGTCCAACAGATCGCTTTATTCACAGTATCTCTTTCCGACAATACCTCTAACTCCACATCGATACGACGCTTGGACTTCCAGGTGATTCACTTGCTTGGTGGTTGGAGGTCCATTTACATCCTCTATAAAAAAAGTATAAAGTTTGAGTTTCCTGCATAATGGTGTATTGCTGAATTATTTCTCCCTCTCGAACTCGATTGAAATCTTCCCTGTTCGCTGGGAGCACTGTTTTAGCGGGCCTCATTCTCCAGTCATGGTATATCTTCCAGCCTAGTGTTGTGAGTAAAGTGGCTTCTAGGATTTTTTTCTCAACTTGATTCCTGAAAATCAAATAACCTAAATTTAGAAAGGTACAAGACGTCTAAAGTTAGTCTTACAGATATACTCGATTATATTACTATATAACGTAAGAGCCTATTCAATTAAATTCCTAAAATTAGCTTCAAATTGCATATTACCAGGTCAAACCAATACTCAGACTATACCGAAGGAGGTCGGTCCACCGTAGTCTGGCGTTCAGACGACGAAAGTGACTATTCTCTTCGGGAGACTGATGACGATATGATGTATACATCTTATAGTGACGATAGAAAGTATAAGGAAAGGGCGCGCAGCAAACGACTGTTTGTAAGAATACCAAGCAATAACTTTTCACTAGGATTTTACAGTAAACTCAATTTACTTTTGTAACATGGTATGAAATCGTTTCATTATAATAGATGGAAAGGAAACACAGAAGGGTGATACCATCAGTTCGTCAGGTAACTCCGATTATCTGTTGTCCAACGGACGATATCTTATCTACTTCGTCAGTCGAAAGTCAAAGATTGTTATCTCCTAGTAACACGAGTTATAATAAACCTTTAAACCATCACGTAAGAGAAAGCATGGACAAAAAAGTGACGAATCGAACTGGAACACCAGCAGTCGACGCCAGAACTAAGGTATGAGCTGTTAATACAATAAAGTGCAGTTTATAACATATATCAAACAGTTCCCATGTACTTAGTAAATACACTAGACATATATATTTAGTTCACATACGAATCTCCAAACGCAAGACGCCAACCACCGCCACAAAGATCAAGATTACGAGCCACTAAATCGACCAGAAGTATAAAATTAGTTTGAAAAATAGTCTATACACGTGACTGTCAGATCATAAGCGTTATTACAAATGAGATCGTAATGTAATCGTAATACTGTACTGAAAACATACAAAAAATAATGAATACATAAATGGTAGAAGAGTTGAAGTATTGGCACGGGAAAAAGATACAATGGCAGAGTCGGTCTTCGAGAGTTTTTCAATTTATCCGTTTGGATCACTACGAACTTTGCTGTTAAACAAGAACCTCCGTATCTTTGCTGTATTGTATATCCTCTTCTTCATCGTCATCGTCCTCGGTCTCATCCTGGTATGGGTTGGAGACGCATGTTGGTGGGGAGGCAAAAGAAGGAGATTGCATCGACTCAACGTTGTTCGCCGCTCTTTGAGCAGCTTCTTCTTCTTGTGTATCGTAATAAACGGCCTGATTAGACAAACTCGAATATTCGCTTCGCTTACTTAGCCTTTTCTTGTAGTACCACGTACTGCTTAGCATCAGAGCAGCAAACGCGAGCAGGCTAACCAATATGACTAAAAGAAAGAATTATGAGTAAAAAGGTGGTCCTGGATCATCATCAATAGTCAAGAACAAACCTTGAAAAAGGACACGATCGGAATTGCAATCAGAATATCGCCAGATTACGAAAACTTAACTTGAATCTTTTGAAACTACTTTATTGTAGAATAATGTGTGGTGATTAATAATTACTGCCTCCGTATTTATGGCGAAAGAGAGAGAGAGAATACGAATTACTGAATACGAAATACTGATATACTGAATTTCAGAAGTCGATTCTCTATCTCCTGATAATAACTTAACTGGTTTCCATGCAAGTAGAAAGAAATAGATTATCTTACTGATAGCAACATGTCCAGCAGATGTATAAACCGTCAACCTAATTCGTACGGTTTTAATGAACGCCAAGCCTTTTGTGTCAAATCCTGAAGCTCTACAATAGTAGAGACCGGAATGAGCTGTTTTTGTTGACTCAATGTGAAACGTCACAGAACCTGAAGACCCAAGAAAATAAAAGGTGACAGAACATACTTTTTACAGAAAAAATAAATTTGCATTATTCGAAGAATAAAATAAACCTTTCGATGACACTATTTCTTCGTCTTTGGGATTACTTATGTTTACTATGGGAATTGGTGAGCCCGTAGCATTGCAAGGTAGGGTCACCAACGATCCTTCAACGGCCTTGATGACTAAAAGTGAGCTATCTTGAGATGTGATTGCTACATTCTCACACACGAGTTCATCAGCCGATTTTATTTGGGCGAGGCTAGTTCCTTTCAGTCGTTGTGGATAGTGACATTTAGGTACACTCACCCCACGTCTGCGGACAAGTACATAAAAAAAGTAATAAAAACAATTTGAAATACAGCAGAGAATTTGAATGGAATGAACGACTATGAAGTGTCCGTTCAATTCTGATCGAAATAAATTTGGCTCGGGGCCAAGATGCCCCCAAGAATTGCTTGCTCAAAAAATCTGGTCCGGAAAAATTATTGTGCCAGAAGTGTTTTATATATAAACATACCTATCATGTTCTAAAAACCACGCGTGATTGGTGCACCATTTGTGAAATTCTATCATTCTGCAGTCACATGACCAGGGGTTGTCATCGAGGTATGCTTCGCTTGTTCTTGCGGGATGAAACGATAGGAACCATCTCCTATTAAACAGAAAACCCGATTAAATTAAGCAAGTATAAAATCAGCTTAGCTCCACATAATTTTTCTTTCGACTAAAAAAATCATGTCGAAGATACTTCATTCATTCATTCTGTTAGAAGGATTCTACAGTCAAAACGTAATTCATTCTGATAGAAAGGGTTGCAGATCACTTAAGTCTAATATAATATATTATTCGAATAAGGTCCGAATATACCGGTAATTGAAAAACTAATGAATGAATGTTATTACTTCTCTGGTATCTGTAGGTTATTGAATTCCAGGTAAAGACTATGCAGACGATTAGACTGAACGAAACAATCTTCTCCCACGTATTCCAGTTGATTGCTTTGCAATCGAACGTCTTGTAACTTGGTCATGTGATTAAACATTTCTGATTCGATTCGTTTCAATTTATTGTTGTCCATATAAACGTATTCCAGGAATTCGAGTTTGCGAAAAAGATCCGGTGATAAATACGAAAGATTGTTATGAGACAAATCGATATGGATCAAATCCACGTTAGTGTCAAAGGAATGTGACTCAATATTATTGATCTGAAAACCAAAAATATGTGTTACTGATACCTTGATAAACTATTTCTTCCATTCAGCTGTTAAAAAAATAACTACGGTCAAATTTAGAAGTTAATCAGAAAGAAATTCAGAAATGCATTCAGTAAAGTATTTACAAATTACCGTAGCGGTATGTGATAAAAAATTTCGTGTAATGTTTTACCATCGATACAGCAATAACATGCTTGGTTTTTCGCGAATTTATGATAAATGCTCTGAAATTTTAAAACTATGCGATAACTGAAGAATAAATAACTTGATTACCTGATTTTGCCGCAACGATAAGTAACTCAAGTTGACGTATTTTTCAAAATGTAGAATTTTCACTTCCGCTATTTCGTTTTTATCGAAGTACATATATAACACTTCCAGTATTGAATCATCAGTCGCGGGCAACTGATCGAATTTCTTTCCTGTACAATTAACAGTAGGGATGCTCTTGTCGCAATCAGACAATGTGTGCGGAGACTTCATACATGACACTGAACCAACGTACATCCATATCAGTGTTGCACAGAAACACCACTTCGCGCGAGAATTTTTATCCAACATTGCAAGTTCTGAGCTATATTCTAAACACAGTATTACATAATGGACATAGCTCTGAAAATATAAGAGTATAAACATTATAGGAAGAAATGAAAATGTACCTTCAAACAATCGTTATAAGGTTGTCACCTACCTTACTGACTGAGGATAAAAAGAAAACATTTACTTGAACAACAGACGGCATATATACGTTAATTAATGTAATATATTAATATCTTATCATAACGCAATACGTTATAACATACAATATAACATACCTGTACATAAACACTGCCCAGAGAATGATAATACTATAAATCACCATAAGTGGAACACCACAGCCTTCCTTCTAAGCCAGTCATCAGACCGTGAAAAGATTTTCCTGTTATAGAAATCTTCAGACCATTAACAGGTACGAACTGTCTTAGCCTGGAGGGTTGCTTAGGATTTCCTGTTGCGAATGCGGTCTATCGTCGGCGAAGTCTAGCACAGAAGTCTAAGAGGGATCAATCAAGCGAATCGTTTTGCAATATCATCCTGCACTGCTCACGTGAGAAGACGGCTGCAACATTTTACTGTAATATTCAGAAGGCGGAATCACTGAACTGTTGTTGAAGACGGTCATATGATATGCAGAAGATATTGTGAATATAACATTTTAATGCTAAATACTGCGCTGATTATTCACGAGTAAATGTTATCAACTGGCTACTATTGCCACAAAAACTTTTTTATATAAATTAGCGATTTATTAGACATATATGTCACTTTGTATTATCGCCCGGTTAACATCATCAGCTTAGCTGTGTGATTTTAAGTGATTTTAAGAAAATATATATCTATAGCATATCAAAGACCATCAAGACCATTTTATTTTAGAGTCTACCCGCACATCATTTATCAAAGATCTTCACTTTCACCCCGTGCAGCGTAACGTTACAAACGAACTTAACTTACAAATTAAGGGAACTATCAGCTGTGAAAAAAAGTAACCACTAGATGGGAGTATGGCGTGATTTTTCAGTCTACTGGAGGAGTCGAAGTAATATGCAATTTGTTACCCAGTAACCCAGTTGTGCAAGCCCCGGAACCTCTTCCTAACCTTAACGTGCCAAATCATATCGCTTAACCTAGCTGTCTATTCTATCCATTCTTGGAGAGAAAGCCAAATAGGGAATTAATTATTGGCGTTGCGGCAACACTAGAAGTAGAAGCAATGTTGATTCAATTGCAACGAAATGGGAATTAAAGCTATCTACGAACAATATGTACCACCAGTGGTGAGGCAATGAGGTGAAATCTATGTGTGCCGTCCTTTTTTCAAACCATATTCTGTAGGAGTGAAGCACTATTTATGTCGTGCATCCTGTAAAATGTCGCATTTGTTTTGAATACGCATTTAATGAACGCACGACAATTATTGTATACTATTTCATATAAGAAAAAAATGCAATCTTGCGAAATCAACGGGATCTTAATATACACCCGACCTAGGATTTCGAAAGTGCGTGGCAGGTGCGATGCCAAAACAGAAGGTAATATAATACAGATCCTTTGAATAGCATGTTTACGCTTGAGGAATTAAAAAAACACAAAAGGTTTTTACCTGAATGCCGCTTCGGATATCTACTGCAAAATACTCTTTGCTGGAAACTTAACTTTGCATGCTTGGAAGGATGTGAATACTGTTGTGGATTCACAATTCTTTATCGTACGACGTGGTTGGGTGCTTTAAGGTGTGGTATTACGAAGTGTGGTGGTGATGACTTGCTGAATGTACCGAAAATGACTGAGAACCCATATGCTCTTGACGTCAACGAGTCTAGACGGTTCATCCTGGTAAAAAAAAAAAATTAAAACTGGTCAGAAAAGAAATGAGATTGTCGGTTCCATGTCAGACATCGTAACTACAGCAAGTACCTGAATAAAGACGTTTTGCTATAACTTCAACGAGAAAAAATGTAAAATATATGTATAGTGTTAAAAAAAGTCATGCAAACGTATATCCATGAACAAAGTCGTACGAAAATGCTCATCGCGTGCTATACTGAGTTAACCTGTTAGAATGAGCGTTAAACTTGCACTGTTTATATCATTTCCTATGGTAAAATCAGTTTAGTCGGTTTAGTCGGTTTATTTAAAGTCGTACTTGCCTGGAATCTATCCATGACGTTAAGTGGGTGGGTATATACATCAGACTACTTTACTATAATATAGTTTCGTATAGGTCAGCACTTATTCCGGAAAGCATTTCATATACTCCCATAAAAGAACTAAAATTGTGACAAAATTTATTTATTCCCTGGATAAAATGCTTACAGCAGGTGTGCAAAAAAAGTAGTTAAACTATATAACAATGCTTTAATATTCTTTACCTAACTCAGGTACGCAGTTTCTCACAAAAAGTGAGAATTCAAAGCCACCAGGCGTGACCATCAACTGATATAGACCGCGCCCAAATTCAACACACAAAGCTCCGTTTGAGATTGCAGCCGAGACTACAAGATCTTTCCTTCTAGAGTTCTTTTAGAAAAGCTCCAAATTGCAGTTAGCTGGATTTCCCATTCAAGTGCAGATTAGTATTGCAAACTGTATTTATTGATACTTTAAACACCCAATTAGATTCTGGTAGATAAGCGGTACAGACAAGGACTGTTTCAGTTGTAGTTAATGGGTGGTAATATCAATACGAAAACCATACATTCAAGTTACTATACGAGATACTTACTTTCTATATGTTGCAATTCTTTTCTTTAGCGAATAATCCATAAAAAACTTGTCAAGATGGGAATTGAGAATTCCAAGCCTAGTAAGAAATTGTGATATTATTCAACGGTCAGCTTCAACCAATCTGTTGGAATTTACTAAAAAAGCATTTTTTTTAAGCACCTTTGGAGCCCGAGGAGTTGATGCGACAGATGGACAATCATCCAGATGTTGTGGTGGAATACTACCAGTCGAGACAACATTTGATCTGTAATTTTGTTCAGGAGAATTTCTGGGAAGAGGACGTGATCGAGTGGCTAGCAGCAATAAGGCAAAGATCACCGAGTAAGTTCATGCACACAAGAATAAGTTATGTATATAAATGTCTAACTTAATAAAACAACATATACCTTTATTATTCCCATCTAGAGGAAAATCTTCAAGTTCGCAAGGTCGATTTCCTCAAGGAGAAAAACACCAAAGTGAATAGCACTTCCATGTACGAAAACCCAGCTTTGGTCATTCGTAGAGCATCTTCCTTCGATGTGGATGTCTTCTTTGGGAACCGAACCTTTGATGCTGATCGTGATGATCTGACTGTATGCTTGAGTTTGGGTGAGTTGGTGCATCTTCCTCATTTTTCCTGCTTCCGATAACAGTGCTAATTGACATCGGAGTACGCTTGCCCTTTCAGGAAAAAAACCTTCCGTGGTCACTAAGACAAAGGTCGTATGTTCAGCAGTCTCTAAAGCAGGGGAGAAATCACAGTGGTTTTGTCAAATATTGGGAAAGGATAATGCTACAAAGAAGCTATCGCTGAGAATTAATGTTCCTGCAGATGCCATAGTAGCAAGATATGGGGTAAGATATGCATTGCACTTCAAGAAGTGTTGGATAACTATACTGTTTCGAAGGTCAATATCATATTCAGGAGATAGGTATTATACAGATACTTCATTTTTTGCAGTTATCTTTGGGAATCGTCAGCGGTACTGCATCAGGACGAGTAACAACACAGCACAAAGGTGGAAGTGTAATTGTACTGTTCAACCCGCTCGCCAAAGGTAATAAAATATTGCACTATTACATTTAAGAACATTTATAATTTGTGAAGTATTAGAACTGAATTTAATCGTTCGATACAATAACGTTTCTGAACTTTGCAGACGACACAGTATACATGGAAGACCCGCGCATGCGAAGCGAATACGTCTTTGCCGACGAAGGGTTTATCAACATCGGACCATACTGGGGGTTGGAATATGCTGGAGAGAAGAAATGGGATTTCGCACAATTTGACGAAGGTGTTCTAGACAGCACACTACTTCTACTTCACCAGGATTCGCGTTCGCTTGAGGAACCGGAAAAAAGTTACAAGAGACGAAGCGACCCGGTTTATGTCGCTCGCGTTTTGAGTGCCATGGTACAAATTCTTAAAGATCCCCCGAATGCTAAGTTTAAAATGTAGTTAATCTCGCACTGAATGTATTTATTATTCATTCAGGTCAATTGCAATGATGACAATGGCGTGTTAGCAGGAAAATGGGAAGGAGATTACGAGGATGGAAAGGAGCCGTGGACGTGGAACGATAGCGGGAAGATTTTAGAAGAATGGAGAAAAAACGACATGGCTCCGGTCAAATACGGCCAATGCTGGGTTTTCTCCGGTCTCCTTACAACCGGTAAGGCGTGGAAATAATATTTACAACACCCAGACCGTGACCTAACCGCTAATTGAACGTTTTCAGTCTTGCGTGCAATCGGCATTCCCGCACGTTCGGTCACAAATTATTCTTCGGCTCATGATACGAACCGCAACGTCACTATCGATATTTATTACGATATAGAGAAGGGGGAAAAAATCGCTACCAGCGATTCCATTTGGAACTTCCATGTTTGGAATGAGGCATACTTCGAACGACCAGACTTAGCTGAAGGTATTGTTTGCCGATTCCATATCTGAAGCAAAATAAAAGTTTAGAATTTGCATACTGTGAAGTTTTCTATGTCCTTCTATGTAAAATATGAATCAAATTACAAGTGTTCTTTTATCAATTAGTACGTATAGAAACTACCAGAAACAGTTCTGAAATTATACAACGCATTTTATCAACCAACAATTTGGTAACCAATATCTTTCCTGAACATTTAAGGATACGGTGGCTGGCAAGTGGTAGACGCCACACCCCAAGAACTTTCGAGAGTACAGGTGGGTACGTCACGAAGAAGTCTTGCCCAGTGCGGACCTGCCCCCGTAAAGGCAATCAAAAACGGAGAGATTAATGTTGGCTTCGACACCAACTTCATTTTCAGCGAAGTAAATCGTTTTCCATACTATATGTTTGGTTCATGTATATTTTCATTTATAATCATGTATGTTTCAACACAAATTATTACCATAGGTTAATGCCGATAGAGTAACCTGGTTTGTGAAAAATGGAGAAATCGTAGGACCTCCGAAAATCGAAACAAATGTTGTCGGTGAATGTATTGCCACAAAGGCTATTGGAGAAATGAAGAGTGAAGACATCACTTTAAATTACAAATACAAAGAAGGTGTTACCTAATATTGAATGTCATATGCATTACCTTGTGGGTAGAGGAACTGATCACAGTTTAAACACAAAGCTTGCCCCGTTTGCGATGATATTATTCGAGCAAACAATGTCATTGTCAAAATGTCATGACTATTTTTTCACTATTTTGAATTATGGTGTTCTATTGTGTAGAATTTCGCTGAAGATACCCCAACGCGAATCAAATCTTTGTGCTGAATATTATAACCAGTTATAGAGTACACGATCTCCCTTATCACATCCAATTCAAATCTTACACATAATATCTCACAGGTAGTGAAGAGGAACGGGTGGCATACAAAAAAGCCTACGGTCGCGGAACTAGGGAACATCGTGGTATATTCGCTAACGCAGCACTTGCTATAAAGCCAACCTACGAAATCACTATAGAGAGAAAGAAGTTTGGATATGAGCTGGGATCTCCTGTAAAAACAACCATAAAGGTATTTTACAGCTAAAACCGGATTAACTCAGATAGCAAGCGCAGCTTGATAGTCTGACAAAGCTTGCGTTAGCCACTATTTTGACTCACAAAAAGTAGCTGTAAAATGAGACAAAAGATGGATATGAAACTATGCACATTAACGTCCATTCATTCGAGAAGTTACATGCTTGTATTTAGCATGTACAGCAACATGCTGTGACCGGCCTAATTAATATTTTTCAAGCCCAATACAAGCTTAACTAACCCTGACTGCTACTTTTGGCAGTAGAAAAAACATCAATAGTACATAGCCAAATAAGGTAGGAATCCAAACGTTTCTACTTTCTATTCAACAGATCAAAAACTTGACAAAGAAAGCCAGTACGACATCACTTAAAATTTCAGCAAAAAGCAAGCGTCATACTGGACTTCTTCATAAGCTGCTAAAGAAAGTGACAAAGGATTTCACTCTGGAAGGAGGGAAAGGTAAGTTGGTACTCTCCCTGTTTAATCGTAGCAGAATAATAGCGATATTGTCGGTTACTGCACAGCTAATTAATAATAATTAAAGAATCCTGAATAAACTAGCAGGGAGCAATTAATACGTGCAGTCATGCATCTCTGGAACAGACTACATTTTGTGGCGTTTGCTACAGTACTACAACTACAAGAGTTATAGTGCTTTACCGACAAATTGGACGTATTATTTATAACGCAACGGTTAACAAGTGTAAATGATTCAGTACTTACTTCAGTTGCAGACTTCAGTTTTGATATAACGGCTCAGGAATACCTAAGTGGTATTGTGGACAATAGAGAGATCAACATCTTGGTACTTGCCACAGATACTGCAGATGGAAACACCGTTGCAAAGGAAGTGGATGTCTATTTGACAATCCCGAAACTGATCTATGTTGATGTAGGCGATGAACTAAAAAAATGTAAAAAGTAGTCGGATTATCTGATGAGGATATTTACGCATTTACATTTGATTAACAGATTCCCAAGGTCGTACCAAAAGACAAGGAGACTAAGTTTTCGGTGACGTTCAAAAACAATCTACCTGTTCCTCTTACCAACGGCGCATTCGAAATCTCATTCCGAGGAGCAACATCCACCACTACTGATATTGATACCGAGTAAGATTTGAATTGAATATGTACTAAATAAGTATAAATGCATATACCCGCGCTCCGGGTACTACAAGCTCAATTTGGACTTGAATTTAACTTATCACATTTGTATCACCGAATGTCGTTTGTTCGTAAATAGGAGAGGGCCTGTCTCATAAATATTACTGAAATAACACCCGCTATATTTTCATTTTAGAGGGCCGATAGCAGCAGGTGAAAGCTACAAAGTGGAAGGTGTCACTTTTAAACCATTCCCAAAATGGAAAAAAGTGAACTGCAGGATTGCATTCCAAAGCAAAGAAGTTAAGGACATAATCCACCTTTTTACTGTATCGACGGAGTAGTTGTATCATTATAGCCGAGTCATATATTCTGTACTGTAATCCATATAGTGGTGTATTACATGTGATTATATAATCAACATACGTAACCTAGTAGCACAGTACTGTATATACATTGCTTAGTCGATTCAGTATAGTCATAGCGGATATAGCTTATGAGTAGTTAAATCATTTGTTTTGCCATAATTTCGTTAGTAGTTGTAATATTTAGTACTGCATTAGGCATTCTATAGTATAAATAAATTTTACAGAAGAAAGTGAACGAATGGTTTGAACGTGTTTGAATTTGATAATGGAAAACTCTACACACAACTGTATAGCATTCTCGGAATAATTTGAATATTTAAAATCTCTATGCTGATCTCTTCAGATCGAGTCATTAATAAATGATTGAATCATTGTTACATAACGGCATGGATATCCATAAAGAAATATGCGGTTTCCGGCATGTGATGACAGTAGAAACGACGATTTGCAAATTCAGATACAGTACAGTACCGCGTACTGGGAACTGTGAGTTTAATCATCAGCGTTGTCCAATGAACGGAGTTTTTATTATTTGCGTCCAAAGGTCAAAATTATTGCCATTGCCCTGACTTCGGTTTTGCCGAGAATGACATCTATACATGTAAAGATTGCGAAATAATTTCAAGCAGAACAGGCACAGGAGAATATGAATCAAAAAGGAAACGTCTACCAGTGAAATAATATACCGAAACCTAAATCATATCCGCCGAGCGTTTGAAGAGGTATAAAACGAGAAGTAGCGGTGCGTGAGACATTACACTACGCGTAACTAAACACTACCTACCTACCTGTGTTAAAGGAAGGCTTTGTTCCTATGTTGTTGGTATTATTGAAAGCCTCTCCCGGCTATTGCTATTCCATTGGTCCGTACAGGCTTCAGTAGAGAGCTTACTTGCCGTTGCGCTATTTGGTTCGAAATCAAATGAATATCATTTAGGCATCAGCTATTAGCAAATGAGTTAGGTAGCCAAAAATATGGTAATAAGCTTTTGGTATCGGATAAATGTAGACTGAGTGACAATAACTAGATGGAAATATGCATCACCGTAGAACAAACATGAATCATTAGAAACAATACAGCAGGAAGTACTTGCTTTATGAGTAAGCGATAAGAAGTACCATATGCAAAGAGCAATTCGAAAGAAGCCACTTTCGATAGCAGAGTGTTGCAAAAAATGCATTCTAGAGTTAATACAATGCAACAGGGGACAGTACCACAGCAATAAGGCAGCTACTAAATTACAGATCAGTTCTAAAGCAGTTTTCATTTCGTTTATATAATATAGCTTTTAATACACCATAGCATAGCTTTACGTAAAAAAGCAGTGATCTGCAAATCTTGATAAAATGGGGAACAAACCTGCGAAGTCGAGTAAGCTTTGCATGCTGAATCACATAAGGTTCGACCAGAATGCTGTAATAAATTTTGTATCCTAGAACCAATTGAGGCGGAGGAGTTGATGCGGCAGATGGAACAAAATCCTGATGTAGTCGTTGAATACTATCGATCGAGGCAACATCTCATCACTAAGTTTGTGGAAAATAATCTGTGGGAGGAGGACGTGAATGAGTGGCTGAATGCTATAAGAAAAAGATCACCAAGTAAGTTATTTCGCTTTAATTTAAATTCCATGTTACTGTACCAGATAAATACAGTATGCTCATCTGTACCTGTTCAGAGAAGAGTCTGCAGGTTCGCAAACTCGATTTCCTAAAGGAGAAAAACACTAAAGAAAACAACACTTCCAAGTACCAAAACACAGCGTTGGTAATACGCAGAGCGTCCTTTTTCGATGTGGATGTCCACTTCGGAGATCGCCATTTTGATCCTGATCGAGATGATCTGAGTGTTCACTTGAGTCTGGGTAAGTTTAATGCGCAGTTAGAACATCTAATGTCAGTATTTCATGAACAAAATCCTTACCTAAACGCATATTCAGGGGCCAATCCTTCCGTGGTAACAAAGACGAAGGTAGTTTGCCCTGTGGTTTCGGATACAGGCGAGAAATCGAAGTGGTTCTGCCAAAAAACTGGAGATGATAAAGTTACAAAGAAGCTATCGCTCAGAATTAACGTCCCTGCTGATGCTATAGTTGCGAGATATGCTGTAAGATATTCGTTAATATAATTGTGTGGAAGGTCAAGTGACAAAAATATATTAAGCAAACAAGGGTGTAACTCTATATTTGATATATACTATAAGTGTGTACTGCACTAGCTTATGTGAATACTGTAAATCTGAGAGCGTTTGTTTATGCTTGCCTTTATTATATTACAAGGCTATAATGTCATAAGAAATACCAGCTGAATTACCTATTTTCACTCATGGAATTTTACTACCAGTAAAATTGTACCAACATACGTGTATATGGTTGGTTATATTATCGAATATACATTCTATTTTTTTCCATATTACCGATGGAAAATATTACAACAACCCTCTCGTGTGTAGACCACAGTTTACTTATATCATTATGAAACAGCTTTGAAGCTCTTTTGCTATTTTTAGTTTTCATTGGAGATCGTCAGCGGTACTGCGGAAGGCCGAGTGACGTCAGAGCACAAAAATAATAGCGTCATTGTACTTTTCAACCCACTCTCCAAAGGTAATTGAACATTGAACGAATTTGTAAAATTAGGCATTAGCTACGTACCTGTAAAACATCCCTTTACCCCTGTTTACTGTAGATGACACTGTGTACATGGAAGACGAACGAATGCGCAATGAATACGCCTTTGCCGATAAGGGATTCGTCAATCTCGGAAGCTTTTGGGGGACTGCGGCAAACTGTGACTTCAAGGAGTGGAATTTTGCTCTGTATGATCCAGATGTGCTGGACAGCGTTCTGCTTCTTCTTCATAATGATTCGCGGTCTCTGCAAGAACCAGAGAAGAGTTACAAGAGACGAAATGATCCGGTATACGTATCTCGCGTATTGAGTGCCATGGTAAATCTATCTACCAGAGAAAATTCAACAATGAAAATATACAGTAAATCTACACACAAAAGACGCTCGAGAACATCAGACTCAAATTTTGTTACATTAACCAAGAACCAAACATAAATGTCAATGATATTGGTATTAAATCTCTTCTAAGTAACCATAACTGACCATATTTTTCTTTTCTCTTTATTGAAGAAATGCTGACGAAATATGACAATTTCTCTATCTAAATTATAAATGGGAGTTTAGTAGCCAAATGCCCGATTAATTTAGCCCGTACATTGAACGAGATTTCATACATCAAAACCATGTAGATACATACGGTTTTTAAATCATAACACTGTTTCCTAGGCTGTATGCATACAATACTATTTCCAGGTCAATTGTGCCGATGACAAGGGAGTTATTTTGGGGAGATGGAACGGAGATTACGAGGGTGGAAAATCTCCAGGATCCTGGAATCACAGCGGCAAGATGCTGGAAGAGTGGCGAGACAACGATATGGCTCCGGTCAAATACGGTCAATGCTGGGTTTTCTCCGGTCTTCTCACGACCGGTAATTTAAAAATTCCAATGAAAGCACTCATACCGCAGCCTAACCACAATAATATGTCTGTTTTCCAGTCTTGCGAGCAATCGGCATTCCTGCGCGTTCCATAACCAACTATTCTTCCGCGCACGACACAAACCAAAACGTGACCATCGACTATTACTACGATATAGACAGCGGAGACAGAATTGGAACTAGTGATTCTATATGGAACTTCCATGTCTGGAACGAGGCTTATTTCGATCGACCTGACCTACCCGAAGGTAATTTATATGTGGCTGTTGTCATCCCTATCTTATGGAATATTCTTTTTTTGGCCTTTGCGATAGACAAAATAGCTTGAAATGTTGTTGAACAATAAATACGGAATGAACGGAGATAATATTATCGTTTGCTTATAATTCTCTTGCTTATTTCAAGGATATGGTGGTTGGCAAGTGGTAGACGCAACTCCACAAGAGTTGTCGCAAGTTGAAATGGGTAAATCAAAGAAAAGAGCACTTTATCAGTGCGGCCCGGCGCCAGTAAAAGCTATTAAAAATGGCGAGATCAACGTTGGATTCGACAGTAACTTCATTTTCGGGGAAGTGAGTAACAAAACAAAACTTAGAATGCACAACCATATTCCATGTACAGTTGATATTGCATGAGAAATATATTTGCAACAGGTTAATGCAGATCAAGTAACTTGGACTGTCCAAAATGGAGAAATTGTGGGCAAGCCAAAAGTCAACAAGTCTGCAGTGGGCATATGCATTGCTACTAAAGCTATTGGAGAAATGAAGACAGAAGACATCACCCTCACTTACAAGTACAAAGAAGGTCACATTGCGTACTTGATGATTTATGATGTTTGCCTTTACAGTAATAAAATGAGTAATATCATGTGCAGCACCACACGGCGACAGTGTGACAATAATTCATTTTGTTCAAGAGGGATATTGATAGTTCAAACAACTGGCTAAGGTTGAAGAGAATTTAATAATACCACATAAACTCGTCCATTGTGGTGTTGTAACAATAAAAAAATTCCCCAAAGCGGAATAGAGGATTATTTCGCAGAACCTGTTAAATTCCTGCATGCATTTTTCTTTTCGAACACTATTATATGACGTGCCATGTCTGAGCTTGGTTCAAGGATACAAAGATTGCAGAACTAGTACAACTAATATGCAAAGTTGTCGTGGGTGTTCTAACCTTTTTTTCTTTATATGAAACAGGACCTACATCACGTAGTGTTTACTTGTAATTAACTTACGATTCGCCAAGTCAAGTAATATTTCCTAAGGCGAATCTCAAATTAGTCAGGTATTAAAATTACACTCTGTATAGTAACAGCTGTACAGGTATTTGCTGTTACTCTACTAATGTTCATTACTAGGCTACCGGTGGAGCTAATCCAATTGATCCATAGGAATTCCTTTTGTTAGTTTGACGCTTTCACCCGTAAAATCCCAATTACTAAACACATTGTACATTATTGAAAATAACATGAGTTATATAACTTTACAGGCACTAAAGAAGAACGAATTGCTTTCAAAAAAGCGTACGGTCGTGCAACTAGAGAGCATGCGGGATACTTCGGAAATGACGCCGTAATCGTAAAACCAACTTACGAAATTACTGTCACTGGCAATGAGAATGGAACTATACTGGGATCGACTATTAAAACAACCATTAAGGTACAGTCGTTAAAAACGAAGGCGTCAATATATACCATTTTATCACCATATGTCGGCAAATATTTCTTACCTAACGTTTCAAATGCTGAAAGTTTAGTTTCACTTACCTGCAATTCCTGCTTCCTTTCATGAAATTAGTGCTTCCAATTCCATAGATCAAGAACTTATCTGAGAAAACCAGCTCAACATCGCTGAAGATTTCAGCCAAAAGCAAGCGTCATGTTGGAGTATTACACAAGCTCCTGAAAAAAGTGCAGAAGGACTTTACGTTGGAGGCCGGGAAAGGTAAGAACGTCTAGGGAAAGTTATGGCATTCCTAGGTAGGATTTCCTATCTTCTTGATCCGAAAGGGAATACGTACCCGACTTTCCTTGTTAGTGCATTATTATGGGATACATTTTGACTTATGTGCCCAATTTTATAAAAATCCGTTGATAAATGGTGAAATCGTTTGAAACAATAAAACTTTCGCGCTCATTATTATACCAATTTGAGATGCATTTTACAAATGCAGCCACAGCGGCGAAAAATTGTAGAAAATTTTGAGCACCCTACTAGCTATTTGTTATGAGTCACGCACGTGATCCCCGAAAACTTGCGGCTTGACTAGACTTGATTTACTGGTCCAGAAAACGAGACAAATAATTACTTTATAAAGACATGGAAATCAAACATTAGTAATCAGAAATTACACAAAACAATTCCGTTGTCGTAATAAATCCAAAAACTGAGTGATTTTGAATTACGGTCCCATACTACCTGGGTCTTACACAATATTGAAAGAAAACGAAAGAAAACGAAAAAAAGCTTGTAGTCGTAATAATACGGGCAATGTTTGCGCTACTGCTCAGATACATTGCGCGAGGAGAAAAAGTTTTCTCAATTGTGGGAGATAATAGAAACACCAACCAGGCAAACAATGAACCCCGAATACATAATGGGATGTCTAGACCTGATTCAGACAGCGATATATAGAATTACTTTGCAAAGGGGTAAGGATTCGATTTTAATCAAGGTTGTACAAAACAATTCGTGATGTGGTCATAGACGAAGGAACGGAATGATTTGTTAAAATACTGTCGCATACTACCATCTTGCGGAAAGTTTATTTCACCAACCCCGAAAACTTTATGGCATGTCTAGACTCAATTTAATCATCCAAACAGCAAGATTTATAATTACAATACTTTGCGACACAATTACAGTGCTAGTGATCATGGATTGCGCATAGCCATAACCGTTGTTGCCATAGACTGTTTTCGAAATACTGTCCTATACCGCCATCTGGCGGAATCAGTTATTTGACAATTACCAAATAGCGATAAAATAAATCAGGGCAACAAATTTGGAACACACACGCACACAAACTTTCTCAACTATACTAGATACTATAACATGATGCATTACAGCTGAAGAATTCAGCTTTGATCTTTCATACGTCGAATACGCGAGTGGACTGGTGGACGATAGAGTAATAAACATATTGGCCCTTGCTACGGACACCAAGGATGGCAATACTGTTATAGAAGAACAGGATGTTACCTTCAAATTGCCTAAATGTATCTCGGTTGATGTAAGCAGATACTGTTAAATTTGAACGCACGCCAATCAATTTACAGGAAAATAACGAATTGAATTTAAATTTATCAGCTTCCAAAGACCATTTCGAAAGAGAATGACACAAAGTTTTCAATCACCTTTGAAAACAAACTGCCTTTTCCGCTTACGAACGGAGTGTTTGAAATTTGGTTTACAGGAGTCAGCACTACTAAAACTGATTTCACCGTAGAGTAAGTTAAACATTTCAAAGCTCAAAATTCCAGTTAAATTTATTCAATGTAACCTCCAATATTTGAATTCCAGTAAGCCAATTGCATCGGGTGAAAGCTACAAAATCGAAGGCATCAGTTTGAATCCAAACTCAGACTCGGATGAATTCAATGGTACGATTGGCTTCGAAAGTAAAGAGGTGAACGACATGCTTTACAATGTCGAAGGAAAACTGGAGTGATAGATTCACAAGGGAACATGATACTATTTGTATACCTCATATCATACTAATTTGAAATATTATAATCACTGTAATCATTTTTCAAGAGTGAATATTGAACTGCTGTGGAACAATCCATCATATTGTAAACAAGATTTCTAGGCTACGTAATAATTTTTGTTCATATTCATCATTTGTGGATATGTCAACCACTGTATGGAAAAATAAATTGATAATTACATGTCAGGAGTCATAAAATTATGATATAGTATAACGAGGTAAAAATAATAGGACGAATAAAGTTTCTTAGTCGTGGCAGAACTTCATAACTAATCTGGAAATGTACTCCCCCAGTAATCTAATAAAGACATCAACATTGTTAACCTGCATACCTTGTATTGCTTTATAACCTCTCCCAGATATGTGGCTCGGTGCAGTGACGTTTTCGTTTTCCAAATAGGAAAAATAGGAATTAACAACAAAAGACTTAACAAGTACAGTCAAGTCAATACAGGGATGTAGTCACCTATTCCTGGTATTCATTTT
The DNA here is from genome assembly GCA_013436065.1 of Halocynthia aurantium. Taxonomy (NCBI): domain Eukaryota; kingdom Metazoa; phylum Chordata; class Ascidiacea; order Stolidobranchia; family Pyuridae; genus Halocynthia; species Halocynthia aurantium. The sequence goes on along the minus strand of QXVX01005611.1, from coordinate 4,434 downwards.
CAAATGTAAAACCAGCCCAACACGAATACGTCAAACTCCAGCAACTATCTACGTATACAGTCAAATCTCGTTACTATGCCACCTCGTTACTATGCCACTCTCGCTACTATACCACTTTTGCTCGTCCCCAACAAAATTCAATAGAAAATAAATTTACTATGCCACCCCTTAATCTCGCTACTATGCCACGTGAGATGTATGGATCTACAGTACTNGATACTATAACATGATGCATTACAGCTGAAGAATTCAGCTTTGATCTTTCCTACGTCGAATACGCTAGTGGACTGGTGGACGATAGAGTAATAAACATATTGGCCCTTGCTACGGACACCAAGGATGGCAATACTGTTATAGAAGAACAGGATGTTACCTTCAAATTGCCTAAATGTATCTCGGTTGATGTAAGCAGATACTGTTAAATTTGAACGCACGCCAATCAATTTACAGGAAAATAACGAATTGAATTTAAATTTATCAGCTTCCAAAGACCATTTCGAAAGAGAATGACACAAAGTTTTCAATCACCTTTGAAAACAAACTGCCTTTTCCGCTTACGAACGGAGTGTTTGAAATTTGGTTTACAGGAGTCAGCACTACTAAAACTGATTTCACCGTAGAGTAAGTTAAACATTTCAAAGCTCAAAATTCCAGTTAAATTTATTCAATGTAACCCCCAATATTTGAATTCCAGTAAGCCAATTGCATCGGGTGAAAGCTACAAAATCGAAGGCATCAGTTTGAATCCAAACTCAGACTCGGATGAATTCAATGGTACGATTGGCTTCGAAAGTAAAGAGGTGAACGACATGCTTTACAATGTCGAAGGAAAACTGGAGTGATAGATTCACAAGGGAACATGATACTATTTGTATACCTCATATCATACTAATTTGAAATACTATAATCACTGTAATCATTTTTCAAGAGTGAATATTGAACTGCTGTGGAACAATCCATCATATTGTAAACAAGATTTCTAGGCTACGTAATAATTTTTGTTCATATTCATCATTTGTGGATATGTCAACCACTGTATGGAAAAATAAATTGATAATTACATGTCAGGAGTCATAAAATTATGATATAGTATAACGAGGTAAAAATAATAGGACGAATAAAGTTTCTTAGTCGTGGCAGAACTTCATAACTAATCTGGAAATGTACTCCCCCAGTAATCTAATAAAGACATCAACATTGTTAACCTGCATACCTTGTATTGCTTTATAACCTCTCCCAGATATGTGGCTCGGTGCAGTGACGTTTTCGTTTTCCAAATAGGAAAAATAGGAATTAACAACAAAAGACTTAACAAGTACAGTCAAGTCAATACAGGGATGTAGTCACCTATTCCTGGTATTCATTTTCAAATGTAAAACCAGCCCAACACGAACACGTCAAACTCCAGCAACTATCTACGTGTACTAACTAATTCAACACTCTACAGAGGTTTAAAGAAAGTATAAAAAGGGGACGAGTAATTACAGCGCTCTGAAAACGTATCCGTAAATTACACATGTTGTAATCAGTAAATTTTCACCTAATACAGAAATGTTCAATGTAATTATCACTAACTCTACGCTCCATTTTGGCATGTTTAAATCAGATTCCTCGAGCAAGTCTTAAATACTCACGAAAATCTCAATCTTCACACGAACGCGTATATCTGCAGCACAATTACAGGAATCCGAAAAAGGCCACTGTTATCTATTCATCATTTAATGATTCCTTGCTGCATACAACTTGCATAGCTCTCGAGCCTACCTACTTTACATCCAGAAATAGCCTCATATTCGAATGAATAGTGTTTATTCGCAATTCACGCGATTAAGAAAATAAAGAAGTACTGTACTGTACATAATAACAGCAAGACATCCATTCCACTTCTAAAAAAGGTTCAAAGAATTGCTAACACACGGACAAAACCACCCGAAAAGGTAAATATACCTGTAAATAAAGTCAATGGGATCGACTAAGCAGAAGACAGACGTTAAATAGCAAAGCAATCGACTTGCTTTGGTCGACTTATCCAATTTCCAGCTCCGCGGTCGGCTAAGTGGCTGTTGAGCAAACGCTTCGTTTCATGATAGTTTTGAGACGATTGCTGGAAAGAAAACATATGGAAATTATAATGTCTCGCATCCTACCGATTGTATATTGTGTACAGTAATACCCAGCACTACCTCATTAATTAGTTCCAGAAATCATAACTAAAGCTAATGTTTTAGGTGCGATGACAACCACCTAACAAGTAGCGTAAACAACACACGGTAGAATATACTAGTCTAGTTATATGTGAACCCAGACTATGCTATTTAGTAGTTATGCAAGCAACGTATTTCTACCGACCCTCCCTTATATGCGACGATATTGCGCAGTCATGAGTGAGCCATTTGCGAGATGCTAAAAGATCGTCATGTGGTTCAGATAGTATGTCTTCACCTGTTGCTGTGTTTGATGACCCTGACGACCCACAGCCTCAGCCATGTAACTCTGTCTCTCGGAGTCTACACATCCGTCATCACTGGGTGATAACACTTACATCATGTTAAATACTAGCATTATAATATCTCTATTGCCATGTGGTAATGTATTTGTGTCTTTCAGGTATAGAATGGTGGCTAAATTATGATTGTAGGTTGTTGTCAATTGAAATGTTGCTAGCAATAAATTAACCCTGTATTACTATTACCTTGATGAAGTAGTATGTTCCATTTGATGGGAGTGATACGTTTCCAGATAAATCACTCAGCTCCGTACAAGCTCTGTAAAAAGAGCTTTTGCAAAGACGGCTAGAACCTCCAGTGCTCTAAAAGTAATTTCAACAAAAGTTACTAGAGTGATAACCAAAGATAAAATAGACCCAAGTTGGTCTGGACAAAATGTAAAAAGAAGGCATTAGCTGCCGTGTGCAGTTTCGAACTATAAGAAATAAAATTGGGTATTGTATGACATTTTTGGGAATTCGAGTTATGGTTAGAATTCAAAATTTAACAGGACCGAAAATCGGTTAACAATCCCTACACCCTTAGCACTTGAATTTGCCAAACCCCACAAAAGTGGGAAATTATAAGGTTAAGGTTGGATTTAAACTGCATACTTTCTGTGTGAGTGCTGGATCAATTTTTCCTGTATTCCCATCAACAACTTCGATCTGAGATTCTCCTTTATACCAATTCATGCTCAAATGTTCGGTGTCTTCAAAGAAAGGAGCAGAAACAGAGGCCTGTAAAAACAAATGATATAATACAGCCAGGCGTGCGAGCTTCAGCATATGCATTTGCAGTTATTGACGAGATTAAACCTCCTGTAGCTGGTATGATCCGATTTTTTGAATGTGATTAACAATGAACATATCACTTTCTGGCAAGAACTTGGTCAGATCACCATCCACTCTTAAATTGAGAGCCACCTGCAGTGAACGCACGTCAACATATTCTCGTTCAGTCCCTAAGATATTTGAACAAATCATTTTCAAGTGATACAGAGAAAGTGTTAATCCCGTAAAGGTAGAACTGCTTGAGTTCCATTGTGATTAGTATAACGAAAATTATTCTATCTAAAGGTGGATGTTAGGTCGTCTAATAGTAATAGTGAAGGCAGGGGGAATACGACTACATATCAGGCTCTTCAACAACTTAGTCAGGGACCCTTCAAAAATACAAACATAATCAAAATTGAAAGCTGACAGGGAAGTATTGCTTGGAGATCTTACAAATCTGACAGCTAAGCAAAAACCAGAAAATTATTAATTAGTATTATATAGTACTGTACAAGGATTTCATACCAACGGTCACAGAAGCAAGATAAATTGGTTCAATAAACAAACTCAGAAGAGATCCCTGCACCCCGCATACATTCCATTTCATCATTTTATCTGAACCAGACATTGTAACCATTTTCTTGTTGACCATAGCCAACAAATCTGAGGCTGTTATGACTAAAGTTCGATCATGAGGAACTTCTTCCACTTCAGCACCTTGAGAAAATAAATCAAATGAGTAGATTGTCAAAAATACATCCTTGCATTTGTAATTGAGGCATAGGAGCATAGGTTGCTCTTAAACAAAGAGTTGCAATCTAAAAAATCTACTGTAATCAAACTTTACCACAGTTCTGCAGGTAGGCAAGTCTCAGAGTTGAACAAGATTCTTTTCCAATTCCTGAAATATCTTTATCCTTACAAAATCTGATGAAGAAAAGCTTAAATTTTAAACTTTCAAACTAGGAAATCTGAAGATGTGTACGAAAACCTACTTGTTATGAGTTCTAGCATAACCCTTTGGAAGTCTGCTCATGTACAGATGAACTGCAACAGAATCTTTGAGACAAAGCATCTTTGTATCATCAGTTTCCTCAAAAATGGAATTTTTTTTCTGCTCTCCCGTACCAGTGTAGAACTGTTCTATTTCTCTGCACAAATACCTGTATGAC
>QXVX01005608.1:4756-20736 GCA_013436065.1 Halocynthia aurantium | reverse complement strand
TCTACCATTGGGAATATATATCTGACTGTTCGCAATAGAAAAACCAGGTAATAAGGTAGTAACCGAAGTGTTAATACAAACCATAGAACTTTATTACTACATGTTGAAACGTATATATTGGAAACCGAGAATATTTGAACATACAAATAAGCTTATACAACAAATAATCAGAAAATTAGTATCTCAGTTCACATAACTTTGAAACCTTTCCTATTCAACAGAGAATATAACAATATTACATCAAACAGCAGCAAAGTAGATGGTCAGCAATGTGCAAACGAAATGTCACTTCATTATCAAAATGTCGATGGTAAAATTGGCCAAGTTTTTTTACAAGCGAAAATATAACAACTTGGTAAACTTAAGATTTATTCGTCAACAGAATCAGCGACAGTCAAAACTCCGAGAGTTCAAACAACAAATTTGTACGAGGATCCCAAAGGAAGCACCCCATCACCATATGAATATGATAACTGATTTGTCGCTCTACTGTACTATTGTACTATTTATTACTATGTAATATTTGCTCTACTGTACTGTATATACTTTTGACAGGAACGTATCATCGTTCGGCCCAATTTTATTTATCACCATTGTCACCTTATGCGTTCGAAGATACGTAATACGCTTATGTCTCCCTGAGTTGTCGAAACATTAGCAGTAGATGAGCTGTTAATTATATCCAAATTTCTATGTTGTCTCGCGGAAACTGCAATTTCTGGTTTATTCACTCATGGATATTTTAATAGATTGGATTATGCTTATGTTAGTAATACAAATATTTACTGGTTGTATTTTCATGCTGAAATTGTGACGCCTCTCCGAGTTGTCAAACATAAGCAGTAGTTAAGATCGTAATTAGATTTTTATGTTAGCTTGCGGAAACTGCAGTTTCTGGTTTATTCATTCATGAATATTATAATAGATTAGAATATGCTTATGTTAAAAAAATTAGCTGGTGGTATTTTTAAGCTCTCCGAGTTGTCGCACATTAGCAGTAGTTAAGATGTTAATTAGATCCAAATTTCTATATGAGCTTGCGGAAACTGCAGTTGCAGGATTATTCATTCATGAATATTTCAATAGATTGGATTACGCTAATGTTAGTAATGAAAATATTTACTGGTGGTATTTTTACGCAGAAATTGTCACAATTATGGACAAAAAATATGTCTAAAACAATTAATAGCTTCTAATGATAATATTATGTAGATGATAATATAATTAACCTTTATTTTCAATCAGTATGAGTATTTTTATTTGCTATTTATTATTAAGACTTGTATTTATTTTAATTAGAATTACAGACATAGCATATTTTTCTCGTTCGAGTTACTGAACCACTTGCATAATATTTTGTTTCTTTGCTGATATGCTAATATATGTAATCATTTATTAAGGAAAACCATTTAATTATTAATTAAAAAAAATATCTACTATTGTACGTGACCTGGCGTGAAATAATGTAAAGGGAATGTAAGGTCGAAGGGAATTTTAAACAATTTATGATAGTAGAATTATAGCTATTGAATCGATTTCGAAACGCTCTAAATCTAAACTTAGGAAGGCTATCACATAGAATGCAAGTTAGTAAACTGTTAGCATACGGCAAGTAAGTAGGTGTAACTTTAAACACAGCTATGCACTAACCACACAATGAAACTAGGAAAGAGTGGGTTTTCCGTTTAAGATCGGATTTCAAAGGTTTATTGAAAACTGTAATCAGTTTTAAGCAGTAACCTTACCAAGCTCTAACCATTCTGCTGTACTTCAAATAAATTGAAGGCCAGGTTATAGGCAAGTTAGAATATAATAATAATAAACTGGCAACAAGATAATGGTCGCTTTTCCAAGCATGAATATCTTGACATTGCTATGTGCATTGATGATATTTATAAATTCCGGTGAGTAGTCTTAAGGTGTTTTGTTGTATTTGCCATTACTTGTACTTCTAGAAAAGCTCCAGTCAAATCGATATTGCTGTACAGTTCAAATTAAATGAACAATGTACGATTCAATTCATAATCCAAAGTGTTCTAATTTTAAGATTATTAATTTTAGATATTAAACGCTAATTTTATTATTAGCTACATCGAAAACAAGTGAAAGGAGTACGGGAAATTGTAATCACATCATTGTCACAAACGGTCAGTCCGCTCACAGTAATGCAAGGTTAGAGTGTGTACGCAGAGGAGGTTCACTCGCTATCATTAAAGATGCATCGACAACAAATGCCATAACTGCTGTGGCGAATGGTGCAACTGATTACTGGATTGGCGGAAGTATGTTATTGTAGGATGATAACTACATGACCATATCTATGCATATATGTTGCATTGACATTAATATAAGTTATTCAATTCAGCATACAAAAATAATCAGTGGGTTTGGGATGATGGAACAGTTATTGGACAATCAGGATATCAGAATTGGCAAGGTGGATTCCCTTCAGATAGTTCAAATAAACGATGTCTGCTGTTGAGTGCAGCAGCTGATCGTACAACAGCTGCCTGGTTTAATGTTGCATGTAATAACGCGCAATCATTACCCTTTGTATGTCAAATATCTACCGGTAAGTCATTGATAGATCATTTCTTTTTAAAGTCAGCTTGCATAAAGCATCTAGTCTAACTAAATAATTGAAATATATTTCAGTTCCAGTAAATACATTATGTGCTCCATGCACTCACAGGAAGCAATGTACAGTTACTGGCTGTCATTACAGATGTGGGGACTGTGTGAATGGTTATTACGGAGAGGATTGTAGATATTGTGAGTCGCAAACAAATTAAATTATTCTTTCTTTCCATTTCCTTTATCCTTCTTTCATGTGGATGGTATTTGTTATCCCACTATGCTAAAAAAATTATGACATATAGGAAAATGTTTTCTAAGCTAATTAGGAAATAACAAAGTCCTTTAATAACTGCAAAACTTAAGAGTCAATAGGGAAATTACAGTACAAACTATTTCTAGAAAAGTTTTATGATAATTATTACAGCAATAACTGTTCATAAATAACTGTGAAACTTATTTCTTGGATTGCGGTTATTAATCTTATATACACGTAACATGTATGTTCACAAAATGTTTGTATATTCCTAAGAGCTTTGTAACTAACAAAGATTTTTTAAATTTTAGTGAATGCAACCTTGGTAAAATCCAATGAGCAATCTATAATGAAAAACGTTACAGTTAATCTTGAATTTTCCTGTACATTTGCTGGATTTCCTCTTCCTAACATAACTTGGATATTCAACGGAACCGAGATTAACACTGATGACGTGAACTACAACGTCACAACCACAAGGAATCTAGGACTTGATGAAATTCAACAAACCCTGACAATCTATCAACCAAGATGTATTGGAACAACCACAGTAATATGTAGAGCTCATCAAAACTTCACGAATGTTGTTGCAAGAAATCTATCTCTCGACCCAGGTAAGCAATGGAATATTGACGTTACAGAAGTTTTTTATTATTCTTTTATTGTAATTGTAAATAAATAAATATAACTAATGAATAAAACTAATAACAAGAGCAATTGTTTTACTTCGCATTATGTTGATTTCGTTGCTATTATTCGGGCGATGTGCTACTTTATTTAAATGACGTTTTTGAGGGGAATTGCAAATATAGCATGTAAATATACGATGAATATCTTACGTATCTAAGTCTTAACACGAGTTTACGAAATTTACAAGTACAGTATTGCTATTAAATATATGTTTGAATGTTGTTTTCCAGGTTATGAGCTAATTCAAAATTTCAGCGTCTCTACTACAGACTGCAATGTTACAAAATTTCATCTGAATTGGACAGACGATATGTTGTTGCCAGCAGATCTCAAGCCATTCCTTAGATACGGAGTAAGCTTTCCTTTACCATAATATGATAACATTTTAGGTTTTTACGATGCTCCACAGCAGGGTTATCAAACTACAACTTACAAGGAAACTGACACAATAATGGAAAATAATATCACAACAAAATATAACTGAACAGTTATTAAATTTTAGATAATGATACTAATTTTTCACAATTAATAACGTATCACTGCTAATATTTAAATGGTTTTAAAGTCGATAGATTTTAAAATTAGTTAGTACAAAAGGACGTTAAACGAGTTATACTAAATAACCTAAGGTATTTTCTATATTAAAAAATTAATATATTTTGAAGTCAGCTAAAATTTGAATATTTATTTTTAGATAATCGTGAAGGACACGAATGATTCATTGATACATGAATCACAAATATCCATAAATGTTGGCTTCCACGATATCAAAGTCCTAGAGGAAAACACAACGTACCTTGTTACGGTAATCAATTAAAATGTGATCACTTCACAGTAATAATCTAATGAAAATGTTTTTTTGTTGTTGTTTTCAGTTAATAGCAAGATCAGATATTTGCGGAGGGCAAGTGAATAAAACATCTACAGAAACTATCAAAACTCCATATGGAATTCCTCATGAACCCAGGAATGTTACCGCTGAACAAGGACCACTTCCAACATATACTTGCTCACTTCAATGGAATAAACCTGATTCACCTCCAATGGAGCAAATACAATCATTTACGGTAGAAACTCTTACGACATTACAATTCATTAGGTTATGAGGGAATTAAATCTATTTACATTGTGGCAATAGTTATCAATACTTTTATTAGCAGAGAAACCTGGGTAATCATTCAACGGAGAAGCTCTTATAGTTATGGAGTTTTGTATATCCAAATTCCTATTTTTGTCACTAAGAAGCGTTACGGCGTTCTTAAGTAGGATTCATGTATTGTCAATATAATATAATGTTGCTCACACATAACCACTCATTTCAGATAATAGCACTGGGCGAGATAGTCAACACCAGGAAGAGTTCATTCAAATATAGAACGAATGTAACATTCACGCTGACCGACTTTATTAACTTTACTGCGAATGAGGTCATCATGGGAACTATATTCAACTATACAATGAATCTCCAACCGAATAACAAATACACCTTCCAAGTAAAGTTGTCTAGATAAAGCTCAAATGTATCTCCAATACTAGTTCTGTGTTATTAATATTGAATGAATTTTAGTTATTTGCAACTTCGTGTGCTGGTGATGGAATTAGGGCAAATGCAACAGGAATCTGTCAAACGGATATAGCAGGTGAGGGGGATATGAACAATGTAAAACTTGCAAGTATAAAAGTATTGTAACCATAACCTCTGCATTTCAGCGCCTATCAACATTTCTTTACCTCAGTTGGCAGCTGAATCTAAAACTACTTTAAGATTTACACTACCTTCACTGCATGAGGGACAAGGTTTAATCAGGTTCGGCTTATGAGCAATTGCACTTCTACAATGACTTCAATTAATAAACTAACAAATTATGTTGGTGTAATGTTGGCTCTATTTAGTTGTATTTTCGTCGTTGTGGGAATATATAAAGGACCAAGTAATCCGCCAGAAATTACTTCAGCATCCTCGATCAGAAATCTAGCAACAACAGAAGGATACGTCGCACTTGCAATCGAATATACAGGGTAACTGTTAGCTCTCAAAGCTATCGTCATAGACAAATTTGTCAACTCGTATATTTACTTCACCCAGGTCTGAAATATCGAAAATATTAGGAGATGAAACTACATCTTTTTGCATTCTGAATAATCAAGAGCCGGAAGTTATTAAAGCTATTAACCATCCATTGATATTCAATGAAACATACAAGTAAGGCTACTGGAATTTTGAATGACTCTAAAACCACAGTAAAGCTTTGTTAGAACGCAATGACCTTAAATTGAGGTTCTTGCGTTAAACCGGTGATGGAAGGTTCAATGGCACATCTAGATTTATATTATTAGTAGTATTGAATCGCATTACATTATAACGAGGTTGCAGTGTATTTAACGCAATAAATCTTCTATATCCAATTATTCCTTTTTTTTAAATGATATCATTACACACAGAATCTACTACATAACCGCAGTCGCTACCGCACAAGGGTTTGAATTTTCCACAAGTCAAGCTGAAAAAATTACTACAAGAGAACCACCTACAACAACAGGTGAAACATGATGGTAACATATTACTAGAAAATTTCTTCTCAGGGAAATTTTGTAAAAGGTTCAACTCCAGTAACACCCATATAATAACACTGTAAAATTTGTTATATAAGACATAATATCATGTATTATAAGCATGATTGTACAATACTTGAAAGTGTGTGTTATATCATAGAACAGAAAAAAACTTTACCAGTTTTATTTTTGTTACAAAAAATTTGAAGAACAACAGCAAGAAATTACAGCAACAACGTCGATTGTACTATGTGAACAACAGCAGGGAAATACGGCAACAACGTCGTTTGCACTTATCGGTGTACTAGCAACGCTCTTGCTGGTTTCTGTCATTGTGAATATATATCTGACTGTTCGCAGTAAAAAAATCAGGTAATAAAGTAATAACCGAAGTGTTGATATAAAACATAGGACTTTCTATTGCTACATGACGAAACGTATGTATCGGAACCTAGAATATTTGAACCGTGTAATGGGTAATAAGCTTATACAACAAATAATCCGCGAATAAGTATCTCAGTTCACATAACTTTTAAACCTTTTCAATTCAACAGAGAACATAAAACTATTACGTCAAACAGCATCGAAACAAATGGTCAGCAAAGTGCAAACGCAACGTCACTTCATTATCAAAATGTCGATGGTAAAATTACCTAAGATTGTTTACAATATAACAACTTGTTTAACTTGAAACTTATTCATCAACAGATGCTACAACTGAAAGAACTCCAGAAGTTCAAACAACGGATTTCTATGAGATTCCCAAAGGAAGCAGCAAATCACCATATGAATATGATAACTGATTTGTTGCAAAATCCATGGAATTTAATATGGATATCTTATATGTATCCAGTCATATTTTCTAATTTTTAAGCACACATTACTCAACACGTTGCTTTCAGATAGAGTAGTTTCATTTGGCTCTGGACCACCTCCAAATATTTTGATACCCATTACCCGGAGTTTCCTGTTAATAAGCCAGGGAAAAAATTACTGCATGAGAAATGTAAAGTTTATCTACAAATAGACGCTTATAAAAAGAAAATGGCTTAAATGTAAAATTTGCACGATGTAATGTCACTCTCAGTGGCTTTATCAGTTAATCCACATGAACATGTTTTTTTACTGCCGAATAGTATTTAATGACATGATAGTTACGGTATGGATTCTCCAAGGGTTTCTAAATACGGCTTATTTACGGGAAACTCGGATTATTACATTTTTTTCTATAAGTTACATACGTGAAGTCAAGGATTCATGCTTGCCTTATACTTTAGTTATACGAGGCAACTCAAATGATGTATCACTATATGTGTATTAGAGTAACATGGATATATATATATGTACTTGCTATTCCCTTTGTTGTAAGTTACTTGACTTGAAATAATCTATGTTAGTGATTTGAAAACATTTTTTCGGTGTAATACTTGCTAAAAAGTTCTCTGATTAACGCATGTATACTTATAAATAAGCATTACTGTAAAATGAATATGCTGTTTTATAGAGAAATTAAAATAACCAACACTACATATGTGTGATAAAATATGGTGGTTATGTAAATGGTGTTCTATTTGTTAAAATTTACATAACGTACTTGAGCTATGCAGTGACCGACCTACAAACCTTTTCCCAATAATAATAGCGTGATCTTTTCTAAGAAAATATTATGATTTCTTTTGGAATACTATATTATAAAACATTATTCTTAAATTATTACTGTATTGTGATATTCAAAAGCATTAAATTAAGTTGAATTTAATCGCATATGCAGAGTATAGTTGAATTAAAGTAGGCAAATTGAAATAGGAATACGAATTATACATGAGATGCTAGACCTCGAATATTGATATGTTTAGAATTTAATTTAGAATTTAGAATTTATGTTTGTTATATAAATCGTATTATAGCAGATAACGAAGATTAAATATTACAGTCCATATCTAATCTATAATAGAGTACTGTACATGTGTCAAGGAAAAAGATAACATGATGGTGCATAAATTATATTATAACATGAGGGTTGCGGCAAAGAAACAGATTTGCCATTTTAGCTTCAGTTCTTAAGAATTCAAGGACCATTGAAATTTAAAAAAAATCAGCCCTTTATTAGGAACTTATTAGATTTTAATTGGAAATGCAAAATTTCTTGAATATCGTAGCCGGTAAGTGTACACTCGTATAAATCATATTGTAATGCCCCTGCACTGTTTGTGTTGTACACCAGTGACTGTGTGGGCAATTCATTAGTTAACGGAAATATCCGGTTTTGAATTAGTTGGCTTGCAGAATTGCATATCCACTGGCTACATGAAAAATGCGAGTAGGTGGGAATATTTATATGCAAGACAAAGGCTTAGGAAGAAGGAAAAGAATATTTCATGGAATTAAGAAAAACTGCAGTCAAGCAGCACTGCGTTAAAGGAAGGAGGGTGCTGCTATTCCCGGAACGATGAATTCAATAGCGGTATTGTTACATGCACTGCTGCTGTTTACAAATCAAGGTAAGTAAACTTTATTTGTTTTTTAGAACGAAATGTCATTGAATTTACTACAGAAGAAAAAGGTTGTAGAGATTCACATATGTCAACATTGTAACCAGGATTATATAATGGCTATTCCAGGATATTGTTAATATTGCTTTGTGGAATAGTATTGCAGTATTGAAGTTTTCTGAACTTCAGTTCATAAGTCAGATTGAAATACATAACGGACTAAGTAATGCACTGATTTTATCAGTAGTTTCGGCCGATTCAGATAGAACAGATTCGAATGGTTGTCGTCATATCGTTGTAACGAACTCACCACAAAACCGACAAATTGATGCAAGATCACAATGTCAAACAAGAGGAGGTTCACTCGCTGTTATTGAAGATGCAATTACACAGAATATCATCAATGAACTCGTTCCAGCTGGTACCAGTGATTACTGGATTGGAGGAAGTATGACATTGATAAAGATAGCTAAGTATCCATATCACGGATGTATTAATGAACTTATGTTATTCAGCATACGGTAGTCAGTGGACTTGGGATGATGGCACAATTATTCCATTACGTGGACAATCAGGATATCAGAATTGGTTGTCAGGATTTCCTTCAGATATTTCAAATAAACGATGTCTGTTTATTAGTGGTGGATCACGGTGGTATAATGCTGCTTGTGTTAACACACAGTCTTATCCCTATGTATGCCAAGTAGCTGGTAAGTATTATGAAGTATAATATTAAACCGATTAAACCAAACATACAAATGAAATATTAATAAATGCAACAATTGTATATAGTTATAGCTTCCGTTACAGATAGAAATCCATGTTCGTCATCACCGTGTGATCGTGGATACCAATGCAGAAGCGTTGTATGTCAATACTTCTGTGATAACTGCGCGCATGACTACTACGGAGATGATTGCAGATATTGTAAGTTTATGTAATATGTCGAATTTATTGGGCCGCAATACAAAATCACCAATTGTATGAAATATATGATACCTATAGGTTCTGGTTATTACGAAGGTATTTTCACATATTATAAGCGCAAACTATCTATGCTAAAATATGAAAAACACATGGGTTTTAAAACTATACATATTGGACCATTATTATCGACAAACACTCTAACTATAAATTAGAGAGAGTGAGAGAATGAGAGAAAGAGAAATGTACGCTATTTTTTTGCGAGCCTTCTTTTTGTATTCAGAATGAAGCATGAATTATTGAACTAATAAAATTACATGACACTTTCAGTGGATACAAAGTTGATTTCATCAAACAAACAATCGATAAGAAAGAACGATTCACTGAATCTTGAATTTTCCTGCACATTTGCTGGATTTCCTCTTCCAAACATAACTTGGATATTCAACGGAACTGAGATCAACACTGATGACGTAAACTACAACGTCACGGCCACAAGGAATCTGGAACTTGATGAAATTCAACAAACCCTGACAATCTATCAACCAAGATGTATTGGAAATACAACAGTGCTATGTAGAGCTCATCAAAACTACACAAATGTTGTAAATAAAATATTATCTTTGGACCCAGGTAATAAGAAATAATATTGATAGTACAAGAGTGTACATCGTATATCTTCATTTAAGATTTCATGATTATAAAAAACGTCTCCGTGAACATTTCTATATGTGAAGAAGGAGAATTAGATTTAATGTGGGAGGTTGATGAACTCATTCCGGAATATTTATTGAACAATATTCAATATAAGGTTAGCAAAATCAATGAGATCATTTTAAATTCTTGGTAATCTTGATTCTATTTTATTTGTACAGATTTCTGTTTTTCTTGATTCGACAAGCGGAACACTGGTTTTCGAAGAAACTAGATCAATTACTGAAAGAAAATCATCTGTAAGCGGTCTCAAAACACTCACAAATTACACCATAAAGGTAAGTAATGTACGTAGTAACCATATTTATATTTTTGTTCCTCTGCACTGAAGAAAATAGTTTATACCGAAACAATTCGACACAATAATATTTCTACTTATTTATTGTACAAACGAAGGTATCAGCTTACAGCAACACGTGCGGTGTGAGTATAGCAAATACGAACTGGATGATAAACATATCTCTGCAACCTATTCGAAAACCATTTCATCCTATTGCATCATGGGTTGTACAGGATAAATACGTGGACGAGTCTGCGTCACTCTGTTCAATTGCTTGGATGTCGCCCACCATTAATAAGGCAGAAGCAGATACACAATCTTACCGGGTAAGACAATATATTAGTTTATTTTATATTGAATGTCTATTTTTAACAAATTTTCAGTTTTCGGATGCATTTCATTGTTAAAAACTACTACACTCCGTATGCTATATATAAAACTTTTTAGCTTATCCAAATAATCCTGAAATTTTGAAACAGGTACTCTTGCAATATTTCCTTTTCCTTTATTTAACATTTCCATATATTTGGTGTTAAAGATCATAGCTACTGGCAAGCCTGTTTCGTACAGGAGGGATGAAATATCTATCGAAATTCAAAAGACTTTTGTTCTGGATGCTGGAGATCACATCAGTTCGGACGTATTTTATAAATCGATGAAATTGCTACCAAATAAGAATTATACGTTTCAGGTGGCCATTCATATCTTTTAATAATATACAGATTTGGCTTAACATAAAGACGCCAATTGACGCTTTTGTTTTGTTACAATAGATCTCTGCATTCTCATGTGTTGGTGGTGGACCTGAAACTAATGTATCCGGAAGCTGTGTGACATCAAATGCAGGTATGCGTAATAATGGCAGTATGATGCGGTGTAGATTAATTCAACTGTTGAAGATTTCAAATTAATAGTAATTAAATTAATGGTAATTCAAGTTAGCATCTCTATCTGATACAGCGATCTACGGAGGGAATTAAAAAAAATACTTTTCAACATCATTAATTCAGGATCAAATGAAAATAATAGTAAAACAAAAACATTATTTCACTCATTTATGAACAACCAATGATAAACAGATACCAGTACTATGACCAAACAAAGTCAGGAACTGAGACACACGTCAATCAATCAATAAACACATCAATCAATGAAACTCAAATGTACGAATCTAGAATCAGCAATTTTACCCCCTAAGTTGGTGGAATCCACCCCTTCATGGTATATCAATATTATGATATAGATCAAGATTCCTATAGTTATTAATTGTTTCTATTCAAAGGGCCAGACTATATTCCACACATTCAACTTCAAGGCAGCATATCAGACAATGGCATGTCTAATGTAATCTTACCTAAAATTGATGAAAGCAACGGATTGATAAAGTTTGTAAACTAACGTTAAATATCCACGGAAATTAATGCTATTACTAATAAATAATGATCCTATTTTACAGGTGTGTTCTAATAGTCGTTCAGCGCGTAAAGAACTTCACAGATTTCGACTATACGAAGAAGACTTTAAATCAGATTAATATGAATTTCAGTGATGTTAATGACGTATATGAATACATAGCAATCAGTTATAAATACACAGGGTACGTATTACCTATTATTCACATATTATCTAATCCAGTGTTTCTCAACCGAGGCTTCTATGATCAAATCGTTTTAAGATGAGCGAGGATGGTTACATACTTTTCTAAACTATTTCTATGGATTACTCTTAGTTTTGGATGTAGTAGAGAATGATTTGAATCTCATTTTGCCATTTTACACTCATATAGGACTACATTAAAAAGCATATATTCCATGTACCATACATGTGTTACGTAAGGTATAGTGTACAGTATTAACTACAGTAAAATGCTAAAATTTCTAACTTCAATCTTATAGATCGAAAATATCGCTGGCGTTGGGTGACAATACAAATTCAAGTTGTCAGATACCAACGACAATCGGCTCCTCTGTTACAGAAACTACAATACAAGCGAAGAATTTCCCCCTCAATCCAAAATATAATTATGGGTAAAATTGTGTTTGTGTGTTTGTGTGCCTTTTTCATTTTTTTTTTTTTAATATGCTCAGGTTGAAATTTACGTTGTTTCAAAACCGACTTTTGCGCATATTATATAGATTCCCGGCAGTTTGTTTATTATTCAACACTTTGTTTCAGGCTCTATGTGATAACTATTACGCCATCTCGCGGTTACAAAACTTCAGCAATTTCATACAGCGGTAGTACATACATCATATCCCAAATCAAAGATCCAATCGAGCAAGGGAATCAAGAATCTTCATCAACAGGATTCATAACCGGAATAGCTCTTTTATCAGTTATACTTGTTATCACGCTCATGTTGATAACTTATCTTGTTCTTAGGTAAATAGTTCTTGGTAAATTAGATTGTGATTCCAAATTACAAAAAAAAGTATTTTACCAATGTAAAACAATTACAAATTATACATTCACTAACAACAATGAATTCTCATTAAATTACAGTAATGCCTTAGAAGTGAACGCTATTTATCAAGTTATACTTTTACAGAGGAAAGAGTCAAGAGATGTCTCAATCTAATTCTGGGAAGGTGAATGAACAACACCGCGATCATGCTTCAGCAAGAAATTCTGTGCATAACTATGACAACATAGAACCATTAGGTATAATCTGTGATAGTTTTCGTTGCAATACGAGTTTGAATGAAGTTACATAATGATACTTGAGTTATTGTTTATACATGATCAAATATAATATTTCTTATCACAGGTGAGCAAGCAGGACCATCACAGATCACAGAAATGAAATCTTTCTATGAAATACCAATTCAAGATAAATTTATATACGAAAATTAAACTTGAGTATCTTACTGAATTTATTCTATTGAACAGCTGCTTTGTCCTTTACAATTTTGATTTCGCATAATTCTAACTTTGTTCAAATAATAGAAAAATATTCAACTCTTTACTTCTTGTGTGTAGGATGATCATTTTTCATATAAGGGAAAATAGAATTATGCTAAACTATGCAGAACTCTCGCTGTTTCGCTTCAAATTAATTTCATTAGTTACAATTAATCAATGAAAAAGATGGGAAATGTATGCGACTGAAATTGAACATCATGTACCTCACGTTTTCAAGCTATATATGTACTGTAAAACACATAACTACAGAATTTCGATATTAAGTGACAAGTGGATATGGATATAGACCATAAATATTGAATAAATGCTTATTGGAGAAGAGTCGTGGTTTTTCTAGGTGCTACGTGCGAGAGATTTCCTGCACACTGTCTGACTCTCGTGTGAGAGAATTATGAACTTTGCTACTGGCACTTTCACGGTTTCAATTACAATACAACCCCACTATTGCAATTCTAGTTACCAATATAGATGAAGGAAGGATATATATAACAATAAATAATGAGTGATATCGGTAATATATTACTCTAATACAGTAACGTGGTCAAGATGAACCACAAGGCAACAGAGACTTTGGTCCACGGTTACCCGTGAAATTGATTACATATACACAAGAAGCAAACATCGTCACAGAAATGTGCTCATCACCCATTACCTAAAACAATAATACACATGTCGACACCGCGACTGCAATACATTGATAGGAATACGTATAGAGAGTAGGCCTATTATGTATACGCAAATCCTACGTTTGATTAATGTATATACAGGAAAGAGTGGGTTTTCTATGTGTTACGTATGTAGAATTTGATCTGAACAAATCTTCATTCATTCCATATTGTTTTTCATTAATGAAAGTGATCATCATTCTCTACTGAGGATCGAAAAAGAGTTGAATAAAGTCTTGAAGCGTTAAAGCAAGGTTTTAAGATTAGATTTAGATACAGAGACAAAGGCGGAAGATATACAAGTACCATACCCGCCTATACCAGTTTTAATAACTGAATAATATTAAAAAGATAAAATGTCGTACGGTTTATTGCTGGCATTACTCATTGTTTTCGGAATAGCTACGAAGAAAGGTAAATATATAAGATTACGAGTCTAAAACCAAGTTTAAAGGTCATGTGAATATAATTTTTATAATTGCTGCGTGATCATATCAAAATATTTAATAAAAGACTATGGTAAAAGGCGAAATAGGTTTTCTGGCCTAAAAGCTGGCTAGCTGGCATTCGCCATGATGACCACTACTACAGTACTACCATACATATTATAAATATTACGATTACGAAATACTTATCTTATAGAAATTCTTCAATTCAATTTGACTTATGTCACATAGGTGTTTACAGTATACTATTTATATTCCTTTAGATATAATAAGACTTACTAATCTCAACATCTGATATAACTGATATAAGTAAAGTGCTTCAATATATTCGGAACACTAAACTACATTAACAAATCCAGGAAAAAAATTTAAATTCGAAATTCAAACTAATGAAATTTCCTACTCGAATCTGTGTTTCTACTTCGACAGTCCCAATGTGTCATGACGGGTATCAGGTTTCTATTTAAATGCCCCGTGTTGTTCTGGAATTTGACCAATACTTCTGTACATTACATATTACAATACAATATTGTGATTAGCATTTTTAGTGAAAGTTCCTTTAAATTTACTACCGAATTCGGAATACTAAGGACTGAGTAATCGAGGGAGTTATTAAACGTCAATATTTATATATTTTAGCCAACACAAGTGGAAGGAGTACGGAAAACTGTAATCAAATCATTGTCACAATCGGTCAGTCCGTTCACAGTAATGCAAGATTAGAATGTGGACGTAGAGGAGGTTCACTCGCTATCATTAAAGATGCATCGACAACAAATGCCATTATTGGAGAGGCGAGTGGTGGAACTGATTACTGGATTGGAGGAAGTATGTTGTAGTAGTATGATAACTACATGACCATATCTATGCATATATGTTGCATTGACATTAATATAAGTTATTTCATTCAGCATACAAAAGTAATCAATGGGTTTGGGATGATGGAACAGTTATTGGACAATCAGGATATACGAATTGGCAACCTGGATCACCTTCAGATAGTTCAAGTAATAGATGTCTGCTGTTGAGTGTAGCAGCTGATCGTACAACAGCTACCTGGTTTAATGCTGCATGTGATAACGCGCAATCATTACCTTCCGTTTGTCAGACATCTACCGGTAAGTCATTGATAGATCATTTCTTTTGATACAGATTTTATAAAGCATCTAAATTAACTGTTTAAAAGATATATATTTTAGTTTCAGAAGATACATTATGTGCTCCATGCACTCGCAGGAAACAATGTAAAGTTACTGGATGTCAATACAGATGTGGGGACTGCGTGAAAGGTTATTATGGAGAGGATTGTAGATATTGTAAGTGGCAAAGAATTAATCTATTCTTTCTTTTCATTCCTTTTACCCTTCTGTCATGTAGACGGTATTCTTTTATGATAAAATACGTGGGCCGAAAATAAAATATAAACCTTATGACTAACTACAGGCTAGAATACAATAGTCGTAA
>QXVX01005604.1:0-38119 GCA_013436065.1 Halocynthia aurantium | reverse complement strand
TATCAAGCAGTATAAACATGCAGTTACTTACACGTCTGCCGAATGTTTTTAATATCGGACTGACTAACAACGATCCAAAAATACCGCCGATGGGAAAAGACGCTGATGTCATCACCCATAATGCATTTATAGAAGCCGGAGATAACGTCACGTTATTCCGAATCTGTTAGTATTTGAAAGAGGTGTTAAATACAGTAGTTTAAAATGATTTCAATATATTATAGGCTGACCACACGTCCGTAATTACACAAGCATACCTCATTGAATATTCAGAACCTAAAATATCCGACCATGCGGAATATTCTATATACCGGTATGCATATATCTAAATGTAACTTATTATTCAGTGCGACATTTATTCCGTCCACGATTAGGCCACGTTCTTGCTACAAGTGATACTTTCGTTCAGAGTAGATCATAAATATACAAATGCCCTAAATAGCACATTGGTTTGTTTCCTAATTACAAATATTAATTCGTCATACAATTAATAAAATTGAAAAAAATCTCCTTTTTAAGCTGAACGATATGGTCAGCCAAATTCCTTTCCAACATAGCTACTACGATTTTTACCATATAATGCTCAGCATACGCATTCTGTACGTTTGTCGCAGCGGAATTCACCGATCCTATAGCATAGCCGTATTGAAAAAGTCCGGCAAAGGCTGAAAAGGACGCACTACATGCTTGATACCACGTTACATCGTGAAAAGGCATTACATTGACTGGATAAACATTTAAATTATAATATTACGATGAATATAAATCAATTAAGCTTATCTGTATAGTCACTATAGTGTATAGAAATACTAGGCAATCAGAGTCAGTCACTCATGTCGTAGTATATCACAGATAGTTTTTCGACAAGACAGATTCACCTTCACCGTATGTATCAAGGAATACACGTACTAAATCATACTATCCATACCCCTGGGAACACATATAAAAATGAGATTTTCTAAGAGGCACCCGATGTGAAATCACGCATTACACTGGACCAAATCTTTGCGTCATTGCGCGTCATACTAAAAAATATTATTCAGTTGTACAATCATTTCCGCATCTAGACTGATTTGTCACTGTTTAGATTGTGTAAGCAATCCTGAAGAAAATTCACATAACCGGGCGTCATTCACGATAAATTTAACTCTGCCTAATAACTGCCTCAATTCACACAGTACGGATGTCATAGTATTTTCAAATACCTTAAACCTTAAACACTGCTGCCTGGTATATTTCATAAAATACTGTGCTTTACTCAGGTACAGAAACTTAAGTCAGGCATAAAACTATGCAAGACCCGCTCTTAATACTGGGCCAAACTATGAAGTTCAGACACAGTTCCGAAACGGAGCTGAATAAAATTTCAATAGAAATATTTGCACTGTGAGTGAGCCATCTAATCTTAACGTTTACTCAAATATGCTGTGCTGACCGATTGCTGTCGCGGCTCTCTCACACACAACGTTCAATAATAAGTTTACTACTGTACACGTTGCGATCTCTGCGAATAGCAATTTTAGTACGCAGCACACCCAAGCAGCTATATCGACAAACACAATTTAATCATCAATATCTTACTGAGTGAGGCACACAAAATACTCATGTCATATTCAAACCCAACTATGCTTACTGATGCGTTTATGAGCACTCAAGTTCATGTATACTCATTTATCTCTATGGTTCACGTAACTCTTGCTAAAAATTTATGCATGTGTCAGGTATCTTACTCTGGTGGTTGGTGATGTTCGAGAGGCTGAGATTTCTTTGCAGGCAATACTATTTAGCAAGTGGTGCGGTAAACCCCAGTATACAATTTCATAGACCCAATTGTCGAATTTATTCCAATGTGTTGAACCAATAATTACACGGATTTTTATACGGAACCACTGTATGGTAAAGTACAGGTCAAAATATGCACCTATGACCTTAGCAGTAATTACGAAAGACAAAACTACTTTGACATATAACACGCAACACTCCTTACAAATTCCGCCTGTAAATCGATTAAATTTATGGACAGTGTCACAATACAAACATATAAAAATTGACAAATATGCATATTTATCTCTTTCTAGTTACTAAACTATATATCTCAGATGAATTCAACATGTCAACAACTTAATAAAATAGTATAAAAATTGTAAAAGGCGATAACAGAATTTCCACTCAATGCTTAGAGGTTGTTATATTACGGGGTATCAGCTTCCGTGGTAGCGTTCAAACATTCACCGGCAGTATTCCGTGTTGTGTAGTATCGACCATCTAACTTAACTATACAAAAATTTGTAATATTACACACTTTTTCGTAAGGTTATTGACTTTCTATCTAATAGGTATTATATAGACTTAGATTTTAGAATTCGGACGAAGCACTAACTTTAGCTGTGGCCTATTTTTGTAGAAAATCACCCTTGTATTAACGTTCACATATAATTTCGTAATGGCATCATTATCTGTGCGTTTGGTTGGCAGAGCTGTGCGATGCTCACGTCTCGCTTTGATGCAGTCTCGTAGGGGATACGCAGATGCCCCCGCAGCTGCCACTCAAATGCAATTCACATTTGGATCTCCAACCGAGGTACGCGAATGATACAAAACTGTTTTAAAACTTTTAAGACTTTATAATGTTTTTCAATTTAGAGCTTTTACCAAGACAGCACAGCAGTTAAACAAGTTGATGTACCGACTGGTTCAGGGATGATCGGTATTCTCGCAAATCACGTCCCCACACTCGGGGTGCTGAAACCCGGCGTGTTAACAGTGTTCGAGATGGAGGGGAAAGTCAATAAATACTTTGGTGATTTTTCAATGACTATTTTGAGAATAGGATTGGTTCTGAATAGCAAGATCATATCATGAATATTTTACATGTATTTACAGTAAGCAGTGGGACTTTTTCTGTGAATGAAGATTCATCCGTTCAAATCGTTGCCGAAGAATCCGTGACAATTGACCAATTAGACAGAGATGTGAGTAACTTAAATGTACAGCCAAAATCACAAGGTTGATATTCTCTGGTATATTTACATTATTGTATTGTTACTGGCAAGTGTCACATTTGTACAAGGTTGCAATTTTTATCTTGCTTGAAACCCATACTAGAAATTGTATTTTGAATCAAGGACACGATTGAATAACATAACATCCATGACACTAACCACATTAAAACAGAAATATGTTATGGTTACTAAGAGATGCTTCAAATAATTTTTCATGTTCTATTCAGAGAGCTAAAGAAAACCTAACGAAGGCCCAATCAAGTTTAGCGTCAGCGACGACAGACATCGAGCGTGCTGAAGCCCAAGTGCTCATTGAATGCAATGAAGCGATCGTTAATGCCGCATAGCACTCTAGTTTGATTTGTATATAATGCCTATGAACAGTTAAAAATAGCTATTCGTATGCATATATGTTCCAACCGTTTCCTTGCATCTTTATGAAATAAAAATTGATTGAAAAATGTGACTTCTGAATACAATTCACAGCAAGTAGAGTTCATTAAGCCATGCTTATGGATGAAACATATATTTGAACAATTGAACATCTTCTAGTCTCAATTACTAACAGGGGTTCCTAAAATTATTGATAGCAACTCATCAGGGTGCACAGGATGATACCATGGGTACTCTTATTGCTTGGTATCCCAGGATAATCATTTAAGTGAGTAATTTAAGCATACCTTCGTAAATATCAGTACATTTTTGGGTCATTAGGACAAAGAGCATATAAGAGGAGGGTTTAGAGCCGGAGCCTGAAGTCAAGTGAGTTTTTTACAGCCCATTTCATTGCCACTGTATTTGATGTGAATTCAAACAATCCTTTCTGCTTTAAAATTATGTTGACCGATACCAATCATGAATAGGAGTACAAAACTAATTTATCTAAAACAGATTCGCGATGCGGATATCTAAGTTTGAATCCCGCAAACTTAAGTAAAACAAAACAAGTTATTATCATATTTTTTTAATATTGATTTGTAATCATTGTAACACTTTAATCAAGAGAACATGCACTGCTCGAGTTTATTTAAAACTTGGTCAAGGTAATTTTCTGCACTCATCCACAAATCAGGAGTACTCACAAACCCAACAAGTGATGAAATGAAAAAAACTACCATTCAAGAATAAATTCTCTCACCAGAAGGCAAGTTTAGAAAATATTCCGTCATAAAATGACCAAGAGTTACAGAGTGTCACATGTTCTCTTAAATTTTTTCAAAACTTAAATTATAACATTGAACTTATATAATAAATTAATTTATTATTTGCTCGATAACTTCAGAAGATCATCAATAGCACTGACGCATTCTTTGGCCTGTAAAAGAACATGAATTATATTTTGTATTATTACGAATTTTAAAAAGTTATAAATTATGAATACCAGAGGATCCACAGTGGGTCCAAATCTGACTTTGAGTTCGCCGTTTTGGTCTACTACAAATTTGGTGAAGTTCCATTTGATGCCACTGAAGAAAAAGGCAGCATAAAAGTTATTGATATTCTATACTGGAAGCTGAACTATTCATATAAATAATATTACCAAGTACATGGCTAGGCTTACCAATTTTTTTTTACATCTTAATCCGGACTAAGCATAGCAACAAAATCTTGTATATATATCACATCATTTCCTATACACATGTAACAACAGATAAAATATTCTGTGTCTGAGAAATTAATTATTAGCAAATCTCATTACCTCAAAGTCAGATCTTCGATTACATGTTACTATATGAACGATATCTATAGGAAGTAATTATAGCATGCCAAATTGAAAAAAATTTGAATCAACTCAATCTTAATCAATACGACCCTCAATTGGTTTCCTGGAGAATTTCCGCAAACTGTATGAATTAAAAATGCGTAAAGAAAATATTCACTTGGTTAGCATTCCTTTGCCGTTCTTATGATTCTTCAAATACTTATAGAGTGGCGAGGCGTCATCTCCGTTGACCTTAATTTTTGCAAACATATCGAATTTTGCATGATATTTTTCTTGGGCAAACGCCTTGATTTCCTCATTAGTGCCTGGTTCCTGCAAGTAAGTGCAAACAATAAATATTCCTGTTAATAACACAAAATTGATTAAACATTAAAAGCACCATGTAATTTTTCATTTCCTTTCTTCTATTCTTGCACTACACCACTGAAATAATAGTAATAGTAAAAAAAAATCGCTGAAGTTGTTACCTGACTATTAAATTGGTTACAAGGGAAAGCAAGAATGCTGAATGGTTTTTGTGAGTTTTCTTCATACAGTTTTTGCAACTGTTCATAATTAACTTTGGTTTTTCCTCATTTGGATGCGACGTTCACAATCAGGCACACTCGACCTCTATGAAATTTGATAGTACATAAAAATATGAGGAATATAAAATATGAAATTAAAATACGAATGCAAACCACAGTAAACTTTATTTTCAAAAATATGAGTCTAAAACGGACTTGTATTTTGAAAGTGATACATCATTCCCATCAATGTCTTTTACAGTGAAATCGTAGATTGAAGTCGCATTTTTCCAACCTTCACCATTTTCTGACGCCTGAAAAAAGGAAAACTTTGTTGAAAGATAACAGCACAGAAATTTAGTTTTGGTTAGTTTGGTTCTAAAATTCATCTAGATATAAGAACAGTAGAAGTATTGAAAATAAAATGCTATCTTCAGACAATTCAAGGTTAGCAAAATGAGGAGCATATATAGCCTAAGGCAAACAAACACTTTATATTTCTAATTCTATTTTATCAGTAAATATCCACATCGGTAAACAAGTGAACGTGCGACATGCTGGTGCTTGGCAAAATTTCAGTTAATTCAGTACCATTTTTCTGCTTCTTGCAATATGCAGCACAGAACAAAGCAGCTGAAGCTTACACGCGTCTTCTTATGTCTCAATAATTAATAATGACAAAAAAAGCTGTACAGTAACGGTATTTAATATATTAATTTTCCTGTCTGTAAATAAACAGCAAATCAATGAATCCGATGTTGTATAACAATCGCTGCCAACTAATTGACGTCAGACTGGATGGCATACACATACCGAAAGCGTGGAGGAAACAGCAGATTAATGAATTCAGCGTTGTATAACATGTATTCCCAAATGATTATTTGCCTTCCAATTTCTGAAAGTGTAATGCTAATCACAATATACACCAATATCATGAAGTTATGCACTGATAAAACGCTGCCATGATTTAATAAAATTCATTTCGTCTGCAGATACAATAGCATCATACATTTATGGACAAGTAACTTCAATTCATTTCGCTTCAACTTTTTCTGACTCTGCCATCTAAGTACGTTCAGCAAATTTGCTTTAAAAGCAATCTTGTTTGTTTAGCATCATCCTTGTTTATTCATACAAAGGCGTGCCTTATCGTATCCATTGACCATCCTACCATGCACGGATGAAAATCATTCACGCATTCTTAAACAAACAGAAGTATCATTTAAACAAGCATCGCAACGCAATTCAAGTAATCTGTAATATATCTTGAACAAATTATAATAATTTCACTGCAGGGACTTGATGATGGAAATGTTCGAAACTTGCTGATGGATATTTATTAAATTTCACTACGTTTTTTGCAACGACTCACACAAAAACTCTGTTATCTGCTACAAACATTTGAACTATCACTAGTTGTTTAATAATTATGCTTAGTAATCCAACAACCCTAGTGGAATAATAGATTGAATTTCCAAACAGGATCAGTACCACAATAGCATAGGAAGCCGGAACAGGAAGAAATTAATGAAAAGGAAACTCTCAACCCATGGTAATGCGATAACTGAATACAATGCGACGCTAAGTTAGAACATAAAGCGAAGTATTTGCATTCCAGGTGATAATTCCATGCTAAAATTTGATACTGTTGTTGTGACAGTGCCATTATGCCACTACGGTAATAAGGTTATTTAAAAAAAAAAAGATCCACTACACGGTCTTAAGCCAGAACACAAACCGTAAACTCACCAGAACAACTTGGCGACAAAAAGTATATACGACTCCTGTGCAAGTTGCCAGTCCGAGCAATGCTGCTCTTGGGTTTCTAATTACCTTAACTAAGTTCATGACGCTGGGTAGTAATTGGACAATAAAACAATTTTGCAACTGTCGCAATGCATTCAAAAAAAATTCTACATACAGTTGTTACACAACATTTGTTCTACCACAATCTTCTGTGAATAAAAATAGGATGGGATAAGTTTGGGCCCTTATGCTTTCACGCTACTGCTCATCCCAAATTCTATATTTGAATATGTTTATTGCTAAATAGGGAAATTCATTGGAAGACATAAGAAGGGCTTTACAATATTGTTAATTCAACAGGAAAGGGGGTGCCTGGAAAGCTCATCTTACACGGATTTCCCGTTTGTATAAAAATGTTCTAGCTCACATAGGCTATCAAGTTCACTCTCAATATCACAATACATGTAATGATTGCAGTTTTCTAGTTTGATATTACACAAACTAAAGCAATGTATATCAACTTGTACTTGAAGTACAGTCATATAAAACAGTGTAAACCTATACATAAAAAAATCACATTTTCCGATTGATTGCAGATATATGGTATAATAGAGGCATGCGACTAACCATGTATTCTTTTATGAAGTAAGCCAACAGAATACCCAAACCAATGGCTATAATACACCTTTTATATTTCATACAAGGGGTATAAATACACTGCGTCAACCAAAGAACCTGCTTGCACAAAGAAATTATGCAACATTAGTATAAGTAATGAGCTTCATAACAAAACCTGGGGTACGTCGCCGGAGTCTCTAGCCGCCGGTTTATTAAAGTTAGAATGGATTGGTCCCGCGTTACTGATCTAAACGCGTATAAATGAACCAAGCACGTATGTTACTTAACCTAAGCTTCGATTGTACTTTGCCATCTAGCGGTTGGAAGATTTTATTTCAGTCAATGGTTAAAAATGATCCAATAGCGCCATCTCGCGGTTGAACATTTTCACATTTTACTTCACATAACGGTTATAAATGATCCAACAGCGCCATCTCGCGGTTTAAAATTTTCACTTCACTTCACGCTTATAAATGAACTTCTAATGATCCAATAACGCTAAAATTGGCACATATGAGACAGAATGCATAAACTAACATTTCTTAACAAAATTGGATCGATTGATTCAGGATAACCCGGGAAAATCTATTTCGAAACAACAATGCCTATATCGGGACAGCCATAACGAGTAAATCCGCGTTGAACTACCCTTAATAACTCACGGACCTATTGCCGTTCCACTATATATGACATATTGGATCATGAGAAGTTCATTAAAAAGCGTTAGGTGAAGTGAAAATTTTTAATCGCGAGATGTCGCTGTTGGATCATTTATAAGCATTAGGTGAAGTAAAAATTTGCAACCGCTAGATGGCAAAGTACAATCACTTTTATAAATGAACTTCAACTGATCCAATAACGCTAAAATTAGCAGATATTAGACGTAATACATAAACTAACATACCCTGAAAAAATTGGGTCGATTGATTCGTGTTAACCTCGGAAAAATCGATTTCGTAACTACATAAGCATTAGGTGAAGTAAAAAATTACATCCTCTAGATGGCACTGTTGTATCATTTATAACCATTAAGTGAAGTAAAAACTTTCAACCGCTAGACGGCAAAGTACAATCAACTTTTATAAATGAACTTCTACTGATCCAATCACGCTGAAATTAGCACATATGAGACATAATACATAAACTAACATTCCTTGAAAAAATTAGGACGATTGGTTTAGGTTAACCTCGAAAAAATCTATTTCGAAAATCCAGTACCCATATCGGGTCGGCCGTAATGAGTGACCCCGCGTTGAACAACCCTTATTAACTCGCAGACTAATTGCCGTCTCTCTATTTATGACACGCCAATGAATGCAGAATTTCATAGCAAATCCATACATATAAGTCTCATATGCACAGCAAACTAACGGGAGCCATTATCCTCTTTTGAAGTTAAGGTTAGGTAACTAGGTGGTTGATGACTTAAAAAGGGGATAACAGCTCCCGTTAGTTTGCTGTGTCATTTATATGCGTTTATAGATCAGTAACCCGCGACTGTTCCATTTTAACTTCAATAAACCGGCGGATAGAAACTCCGGCGGCTCACGTACCCTAGGTAATAACATATTGTAGTCAACAAAGTTACAAATGACCCCTAATTGAGTTTCATCAAGCAAGGTTCAAATAAGACTTGGATTGCATAAGAGATTCAATCCTCCGTAAGAATTATACCTGGCATATACCTATAGGATATATATATTAACGCTGAGCGAATCAAATGATCTTGCATGTGGGGAAGAGAACAGAAACCTTCTGTGACTGTCTGGTTGGGATATAAAAGTAAAACTAACCTGCAAGGTGAATGTTCTGTTTCTCACCATACCTACATTTCAGTGATTCCCTGCCATAGAGGCAGCCCAATATATGTAACCACTGTCAAAATGTTACACAGGTTAATCATGAAAAGGTCAAAATGTCACTTTGCCACGGTACACCACTAGATGTCTCTGGAGATATGTATAATTAGAAATCATCGAGGTGCTCTTTAACCCTAGATAATACACGGCCTCGTTATGTACTAAATGTTCAAGTAATAGCATAACGTTCAGTTCCAGGTCGTGGAAATGAATCAGAGTACATATCTCGTCATTTCCTATACACATGTAACAACGAATATAATATGGAGCGTAGCACTGTTCAGACCCATTCTGACACTGACTATGTAGCAATACGCATTTCAAATATCATTTTCTCCTATCTTGAACCTTTGACCAATTGAAATTTCACTGTAATTCTGTTACTAAACCTAATCACTTCATGTTTACAACTTCAAATAGTCTTCATCCCGACCACGATAAACAATTCCCAACATACTTGAAATATCTTCTGCTCTTCAGATGTAATTCTGTATCTACAAGTGCACTTGATGTGGTTTTGTTTTGAGCGTTTAACAACTAGTGTAGTGTATTATACTTCGTTCATTTAAGAGTAGTACAATATTTGTAAATGATTACAGTATGACTCACTCGTTTTTATCGTGCATATGGATTTTATTCACATTCGCTTCATTGAATTAGGGCAAGCACTACACTGTAGCTGTGGTGTTGTGATAAGTTTCCATGGCATTGAATAGTGCTATGTCCACAACGTCTGCTTACCCATGACGCGGATTGTTTGCTATGCTATGATGACAGGCGCACTCGTTAAAACATTAAATTTGGGGTATTAGATTGAGTGTTTCAAGATACTTCTTTTGAGTATGGTAAACGTCACAGAAAGTATCCGAACTTGAATATTTTTAGACTTCGGTATTTATTCCTGTGTACAATGTAATGTATCACATTCAACCACGACGAAGAGGAAGTAATAATCTTAGACTCAGGGGCTCGAGTGAGAGGGCAGAGTAAGGGAAGTGAGAGGGAATGTGCGAGGAAAGCGCTAAGTCAGTCTGTCATTGTATTGCAAGGGTATCAAAGAATTTAATGTACTACAGTTAAGTCCAACAGTTTTTAGTCTCACACCGATACCCTTCTGCCAATACTCCCGTGTTAGACCAAATTCGTGATTTGAAACCAAACGTTCTTCCCGACCGCCGATTACCAGGACCACATAAATAAATACATACTGCTTTTTCATTTTATATTAATCCATTCTTCTTCGAAAGATTTACTTCATACATATGTTTGTCTGTTGGTTCTGAACAACCTACTAACTAACCTGTCACTCAAAGACAGCCAAACAGTCCAAGGAGTGAACAATGTCTGGTCCAAACCATTTCAGAATGTTTATGCAGAGAATGGTACCAATTGTACCACTAAACGATACGATGGAAGCTGATCACGTAATACGTCGTTCATTAGCTATCTTCCGGATGTGTTATCAGGTACATGTTTAGCAGTACCAAATGCGATAGGTAGCACCCCAATAAAAAATGCATACCAAAATATTCTGTCTATTGTCCCAGATGAATTTAAAAAAATTATCGAAAAATTAGTTCGGCCTTAGCAGTTTGTAAGGTTGCACCTAATTTAGTTTTTGCCCCAATCTGTGTCATTGGGTGGAGCGTATGTATACATGGAAGTTTGATCCATTCTCCCTGAAAATACAACCAAAGAGCCCCCGAGTTAATCGGGCAATTAAGACTGTTTAACTTCAACTTTTAAATCCCATCCAGGACGTACCAAACGGATTTGATTTACTTGACCAAAAACTTCAGGATAATGTCGACAAAAAATGGATGGAATCTTACGAAGAAAGAAACGGAGAATCTATACGCTTCGATTGAATGTCGTAGCTGAAAAGCAACAACAGTACATAAAGGCGGCCCGGGGGATATAGCATAGAGAATTGAATCCGTACAGTGGACATCGGCAAACAATGGACAACTATATTACTCTCTAGTTATAGCAACTAAAATTCATTGAAGCAGAACATCAACGAACAAGAGTTGACCGCCGGTATACCAATGAACTTTCTGTCTTACGTACGTAGTTTGAGACTGTGTCGTTGTTTGTTTAATTATCCTGATATTGTTGCCATTTTCCAAACACCGACTTTTTACCAAATTCGAATCGAGTGGTCAAAAAGTCACTCCGGAATAATGCATGTACAAGAAAATGATCCGACGGGGATAAAATCGACCTAACATCGCTAAGAATAAGAAACCAGATATATGCAATAGCATTACACATGCTAAATGTTCAGATCTCAGTGAAACTGAGTTAGGACAGCGAACTCTCACGGCTGAAGCCTATCTTCCTCTCTGACTGAGCTTTACATCTCTTCCACGATCTAGCACAATCGACAGATCCTAAAAAATAGGTATTTAGTCGCGTTGAATTTCATTCGTTATTTGCAAGTCGAAGTGAGCCTTATTACCCTGTATGGCAGTTCATCTAACGATCTCTGCAGCCTCTCTCTTCCTTCATTTCCAATGTCCCATTTATTCACTCCGAGTTGCTTAGTAACATTGTTCAGAAGTGCAGCCACAATAGTTAGCTCCTCTTCGCTAGTCTGCCTGGATTCCATGAAATAGTACCCAAGATCCAACGAAGGAATCTGAAAACAAGTGCGGAAAAGGCTGTATAAACACGGTTCAATAAATTGGAATAGCAATGGACATAAATGGCTGCCTTCGCTTCTCCGATGCCTCTGCTGAAACTCTTGAGGGTCTTTTCATCCAGATTACATTGGCGAATGAAAAGTTCCTGTAAATGACATTGCCCAACCAATCGGCCTACGTTGAAGAGTCCCCCTTTCTTCATGTTTCTATTACGACTCACGTTTAGTTTATTCAGACCCTGAAAAAAAAAATACATGAGATCAGCCTGTGATTTCATAACGACATGAATGTTATACAGAGATGTGAAGATTTCGTTTGTTTTACCGTTGCATTTCCTAGCTCTGACTTGAATGTATGAATCTCATTACGAGATGGATTGCACTCGCTAATATCCAACTGTTCGACGCAGCAATTGTTGACAATGCTGCCAAGATATTTGAAGCCATCAACTCCCATTTGATCGTTTCCACTCATGTCCAGTCGTTGTATCTATATTATTAAGTAATAACGAATAAATAATGTAAACTTAATTAGTGTATTTCGCACATGTTACAAACAAAGAAATGAAATACTTTGCATCTTTCAAGGGATTCCTTCAGATTCTCTACATGGCTTGCTGTCAATTTGCAGTATCCGATCACGAGCTCTTTCACTTCGGAGGTTCTTACTAGCACTCCTATTTTGCCAACTGTGTTTCTCGTCATACTATCATTCCGACTCACGTCGAATTTGTCCAGCTGTATAAGAAGATAGACGGGTTTTCTAGGGGTTTTTAAGGTGAGGAGTAGGTCAGATTGCACATACAAATTATCAATACGATATAATAGACAGTTATTGACGAATATTTATAAATATTGAAGAATATATCTTGATGTCCGGGTAACTCTAGTTTGTATTACGAACCTATATATATTATATAATATAAGCATTGA
This sequence comes from Halocynthia aurantium, assembly GCA_013436065.1. Classification (NCBI taxonomy): domain Eukaryota; kingdom Metazoa; phylum Chordata; class Ascidiacea; order Stolidobranchia; family Pyuridae; genus Halocynthia; species Halocynthia aurantium. Next base: position 25,088 of record QXVX01005604.1, on the reverse strand, counting down.
CACGTGACAATACCTTAGAACTTTTCAGACTTTTAATGAACTTCTGCAGATTTGTTTCCGACAAGTAACTCGCTGTCAGAAAGAGATTTTTCACTTTGCTTGAATGCACTATCCTTCCTAGAACAGCCCAACTTTCATCTTCAAATTTTGCGTTCATAAATGTGTTGATAGTGCAGAACTGCAAAAAATGCACAGGGTAATAAGGTTAACTTGTTTGCTATTTGATTTAAAAAATAACACATAATTCCAGTGATATCCAGCGTCTACTTTTTAAATCAGAATGAAAATATTCCTTCCTTTTATTAGAGTGAATTGGGCATATTATTATATTATAAATACCTATAAATGTGTAATATAGTTTTTAAATAATAAAAAATTTGTGCAAACAACCGTATATTTGAAACTCCTACTTCTTTCCCATTCAAGGCTTCTTCGATTTTCGTGAGTTGAGATGATGTCAGTTCGCATTCCGATATCCGCAATTCATCGATACACCTGCACGACGCAATTAACACACAAAGCTTCTCAACAATGCTCTCTGGTAACATGTCTGATACACTGAGTTTAATAGGTACCTAAAATAGAATATATATGCAAATTTAAATCACCAGTGTTAAGGTTTGCCGACTACTGAAGGCAACGAGTAAACAGTCTGGCAGTCGAACGAATTTATTAATTCAACTAGATTTTGTTCCACCTACACGATTTTTAATTCTTAGATTTACCTCGGGATTTTCTGTTATCATTTTATGGAGTAAATCATAATGGATATCAACGTTGTAAGAACTCAAATCAAGTTCTTTTTGGAGATGGAAACTTTCTTTGATTGTAGCTTCATCACCCATCAGTGCATAGGGCTGCGCATCATTCTGGGTAGTAAAATACAGTGATGCAATATGAGTAAAAGTGAATTAAGTGAACATTGTAAATTCGGTAGTTGTCTCTTCAGGTTCATTTGTACCTCAGCCGTATTCAGATCGAAAGACAATATATCGCATTGTCTGAAGCTGCACTGCCAATAATTCAATCCTTGACCTCGACGACAAATGCCATACAGATCTTCCAAGCAGTCAGGGCGCAAGTTTTTATTAAAGCTGACATCCAGCTCAGTGATCTGTTTGCATATAATTTGACAACTTTTATTAAAATTACTAATGAAATTGCTGACACTGCATCATTTATACCTTGACATCTGAATCACCAAGACCCTCCGATATCACTTTGACATCGTTTTTGTCCAAATGACAGCTGGTTAGTTGCAGTATACTGAGCAACCTGCAATATTTCGCCACGTATCCGATCGCATGCAAATCACTTGGAGTTAGAGGAATTCCAGGTAACAGAATTTTGGGGATACTCGAGCGAATGATATTGATCACACTTTTATTAGCCCCACATTCGCGCAGAGTTATTAGAAGATTCAGCATATCCAATGGATTATCTCCGTTATTCCTCAATGCGCTTTTCAGACTTTTGGCCAACACTTTCTTCTTAGTTTCCATACCCTTTCCTTCAAATATATTGAGAGCAATATAAATGTTTTTTCAACTTCTCAATTGTTTTTTACAGAAAGCGCTTACCTTTGATTAATTTTTTTGTCAGCTCAGAAGTTTCAGAGTTGAACATCACGCCGCAGAGTATTTGGCGAACTACAGCGTAGGAAGGAAGGTGGAGTTTTCCTTGGACAAATTTTTTAAATTCACCAGTGTTTAGATCGACAACATACAGAGCAGCTAGGGATTCTTGAATAGCTTGATGACAGAAGAAAAAAGAATTATTTTCTTCCAGCAATTTTTGCCTGCAAAGGCCACTTTCAGGGGGCGTTGGAACTTTAATAACAAGATCTTTGACATCATCCACACGCAAACCAATTCTCTCGATTTCACTGCCAGCGAATACCACTCTTCTTTGGTCAAGGCCCTCAAAAGATAGAATTTTCAGCTTATTTATAATAGCTCTCAATTCCTTTTCCACGTGATCGGAGCTAATGTGATCTTCTAGTATAATCATGATTATTCCAGAAAGATTATCAGGTACTTTTTGCCTCGAATTATTGTACACAATGACTGTGAAAACGAGAAACAACGGGATAGAGCACAGTAGCATCAGGTTTAGTGACTTCTTTTGCAGATCGATCCAAATTCGCTCTCCCGCATCTTTAGCCAGTTGCTTCACCAGGATTTCGATTGATATCCGGTTAAGACCTTTCAGAGCGATTACACAATCTGGGCGAATCATCCGTGGAAATTGGATTATTCCATATTCTCGTGAAGTAAGCACTATCCAGCACTTTGGAAACAGTTGACCACCAAGTAAGATGTTATACATCATCGTGCCTGCATCGGTTATTTCATCGTAGTCAATGAGATTATGCTTACTTTCAGAGAGCGTCCAAGCAGCTGTGTCGATGCCGTCAAATGCCAACATGATTTCCGGCTGGTTTTCTTTATCTTGCATCCATTTGTATCCGCATTCTATGGGTCGCTTGTATTGCTCTCCAGGTATAAGCTTTCCAAAAAGAAGATCCCGAGTACTTAGCTTCACGTTCTCTTTCAAATCCGAAACGTTGACGAAATGAACCATCTGTATATTTTCAAGCTTGGGAATCTTCTTCTGTAGAACCATCTTTACATATCGTCCGATTAGAGTCGTCTTACCGCTTCCGGCTCCTCCTACCAGTATCACATATCTTCCATGAGAATGGATATCTTCCAGCTTCATTTCAACTTCTTTTCCTTTCTTTGGTGCTTTTCGTGCGTGCTCATCCGTTACTGAGTAATTTTTCTCTCCGAGAATGGATTCGCCGCGATAGAAGTTGGTTTTTGCCAATTCTGGTGTGACTTCATCGGTCGGTTCATCAACCTGTTCTTCGAAATTTCTGGCCACTTTACATACTGCATTTGCATTCTCTTTTGATCGATCGTTAATAATTTTAATGAACTTATCTGTCATCAATTTTTCATCGTCTAAATAAAACGTAAAATATGAGTGGTTGATTTTAACGGTTCGCAAAAGAGGACTGTTACTTAACTTGAGACTTGTACCTAAAGACATGCGATCAAAAAGTTGTAATAGCGGAGTTCTATTGTAATTCAACCCGTAAAAATACGAAATTGCTAGTACATGTATAGGGAGTAGAATTGTACATAGAACTAGTGATGGTAATATTTGTGACCAAATAGTAGTGGAGAATACAACGATAACGGGTAATGTTATGTCGTGATTATATACGCCCTTATTATGCTGGGAAAGCCCTTGTATCACTTCCTTAACATGATATTTGGCCGTGGGAAATATTACTGTATGAATTATCTCAGGGAATATTGAGATAAGCTGACTAGCGACACGGCAGAGTGAAAACTAAGTCTCGTGATATTTGTTGAGACGTGAAATGTAAAATATACTTGATAACGGTTCTAAATAATACGAATGTGATCTTAATGCTTGCTTGTTAGTTTGTAGCATCAAGTTTGTGTTGATGATACGAGCCTGTAATATACATTATATACTTGAAGTGTAAATACAAAAATGTGTATTGATTTATACCTCACCAAGTAGCAGAATTTAAACGTCGTATTACGTTTGTTTTATGTAACCTTCTGAATACTGGAAAAGGATAGCGATAATGTATTTATAGTGGTTAACACAGCGGAGTACAATATAAAGTAACAATTAACACTCTTCACAACCGAACCTCTACATGTATCGATAATTCTCTCGCACTAGAGCGAGACAGTATGGAAAAGAACATCTCGCGCGTAGCGTCCTAGTCCTAGGAACAATTCTCCTCCATTATTATTTTTTTATTTGGTATTATTTAACATAGGATCTTCAAATCCTATCTAAGTTTTGTGTTATTACAGTACAAGATATAGCTTAAAAATAATTCAGTGCATAACGTTTTTTCGTCCGCGTACATTTTCCATTTTCGTCATTTGCATAGAATAAACAAATAAACGCATTTACCAAAGCAACTCAAATAAATGCTCTGCAATGGCTGCCGTTCCTAATGTGAGCACGTGCTACAGAGCGTTCTTACAACAGTGGGGAATAGCTGACAATGTAATAGTCGCCGGAGTGTTTACGTATAATAATATATATAGAATGTACATGGGGAAAGATTAATGCAATACGCTTTGGCTGTGATTTATTGTTTCTTTGTTATGATTAGAATATGGATGGTGTTTATATCACTTGACGTGCTCACGCATTGACGTGCTCACGATTGATATAATATATTTATATAGTGTCACCACAAGCCCTAAATCCCAATAATATACAGTAACATACATGAAAGCAGTGACTGTGGTGATTGCTAATGCATTATATTGCTTTAAAAGTTTACATGTTTACCCGAAATATTATCGCTCATTTTACATGAAGCAATAATCCGATATTTCTGTATCCGGAATATCGATAAAAATGGACTCGTACTTTTCACGTGCCGAAGGCAGTAACTAGTACACGACTGAATGTAATTTCATGATTTTCGGGTTCATATTTCTTATATTACACGGATGGATGTAGAAAAAGGGGGCCTATGCTGCTGACTTAAAAAAACAGCTCATATCATTGGCATATATCTGTGTGTAGCACATATATAGTTTGCTGTAAATCATACGTAATTTAAAATGTAGATTATACTCTGCAGTGATCTGAACGGTGTACGGTTGATGCTAGTGGTGGTAATGTCACAGTTTTACAATAAAAAATGGCTTGAGTTCTATATAATTGTAGCACTAATTTTAGTTATATTTGAATTGATTTTCTGCTAAAACCGAACTCACCAGGTTCATCGTTCATCGTACCGCTGGCTGTGAAAACAACAAAATAAAAATATTTGATAATAACTATGTTTTAAAGAGTTTTGCTTGTACACATCTATTCAGATATACTTACGTGTTATGTTTTGTGTCTGTGTTATTATGTTCACATTTCCGGTCGCCAAATAAAAATCCATATTCTGCATATTTTCTGTACGTGGTTGACGCTCGATCCCATGATTTGCATCTAAATGTCTGCCTGAAATTCAAAAAGTCATGAAATCAAATACGAGTAGTGGTAGAATTGAGGGGGTGTTGACACACTTTTAGTTTCTAATTTATGTCCTATAGCCTCTAACCTCCATTCCTACCCTATTTTAGCATTCAGAGAACTTGACATTGTCCCAAACAGAGCCCTGCACAGCGCACTTCACATCTTTGAAAAGGGCCCCCGGGGCCCCCTTTTGGCCCGCTGGCGTCTCCGCTTTATCAAATATGGCCCTCTTTACAAAAAGTTTGGACACCCCTGGTTTACTGTATATATTGTACCCTGCATGAGAAAAATAAAGAATAGATGAAGTGGAAAAGGATGATAATTACCAAATATTGATACTTGCATAGCAAGCGTTATAACTATGCCCGAGTATATTTTTCGGTAGCCAGTAAAAATATAAGCATTTACCTTCATTTTCATTAGTCGCCGGCGCGTCACCGGACGATTCAGACATCGCTATTTTTATTATTTTTGAACCTATTACCACTGGTGATACTAGAATGAAATTGCTAAAATTGAAAACCAAAAAATAAGTCACATTCTAAATCTTATATAAAAATTTGAGCCTAGGGGTTTCTAGAGAAATTCGAATTTTTTTAAATACAGCAATGAAGGCGCTTCAATTTATGCGTTATGACTAGTTCCCACTAACCCACTAAATCAGTGGTTCCCAAACTTTTTCTACTCGCGTACAATTTTGACGTCTCGTGTTCGCGTTCGCGTACCACCTACATTCAGAAAAACTCCAGAACTCCCTAATCCCATAAATAAAGGAGAAAAACTATGTGTGTGTATGTGTGTTTGTGCGCCTATAACCCCAAGGGTTCTTGACTAGGCGCCAAAAAAAATTGCACGGAGATCGGTTTCTGGCACGAATGTGCTATAGGTTAGGTTACAATGGACATACATCAAGAACAGATACACTACTAAATTTTCCAAAATTTGGCACAGATGTCAGGATCCATATCAGAATAATGCATGCGTAAAGAAAACTCGGGTCTAAACACTCTGGGGCCCGGTACATTGAGAACTGATACACTTTAAAATGCTATGCTAAACGCCAGGGATATTCACGAAATTTCTCACGGAGGTCCAGATGCATATCAGAATAATGCACTAACAAAAAAAACTCTGGTCTAAACACTCTGTGGTCGAGTTACTGATAATTTTCTGCTATCTGTGTGAATGCTATCTACCTCTCTTCTATTACAGTGTTACAATCTTTTACTGAATCTTTACATGACTACATTCACGACACAATACAATAGCATGCCTCGTAGTATGATATGATGTAGTTCATTATTATAGTGGAGATTGGGAATAGGCGGAAACGCCTAGTTTCATATAGATGAGATTTTGAATAGGCGGAAACGTATTCTTTCTCGTAGATGAGATTGTGAATAGGCGGAAACGTATTCTTTCATGTAGATGCGATATGAAGATCTTGAACCTAGGCAAGCTATTTACCACTATTCCTTTCAGGCTACAGATTGCTATTGAAATATGCGCCTAAGAAATTCGACTGCTTGATTCTGGAGGGTTTACACCTAACAATTTCCCATGAATTTAAATTACCAAGGCCAAAGGCCAGGTCGCAGAAGCAAGCGTCAGTTGAATCCCAGAATAATGCATGAGCAAAGAAAACCAGGGTCTGAAAGTTGCTCGCGTACCACCTGGAAGACCTTCGCGTACCACTAGTGGTACGCGTACCATAGATTGGAAACCACTGCACTAAATGCAAGGTGCAGCTCAATTTCCGTCACAGTACCAAGGCTCTAACTTGAACAATAAAACAATTATCTGTGTAAATTGGGTGGCTGCGACCCTGCGCCCTGAACTGAATGCAGAGTAATTTAGAATATACACTTTCACACCTAGTTATTTTTTTATAATAATATGTACAACAAGCACTTCTTGTTTTGCAGAAATTGTTTTAACTCTGACTTTATAACCTGGATCTCATTCTTTGTTGATCTGACTGGCGTGCGTCCCAAAGTCAATTCGCAAGTAAACAAATTAACAGCTTGAATGTTAATCTATAGACACTTTATTTTCTTTGTCCGATTCAGTGTTCAAAAAGTAATAGATATCTCTACAATACTGGAGGTTTTTGTCTGGTTTCGCCTTCTTTATAACGCACAGAAATATCGTATCAGTATCAAATCCCGCATAGACGTTTGTATTGCTATAACTTTCGTCGTTCTTGTATTGAGCTATCAACATAACAATGAAGTAAAGAGGAAGGCTATTATATGCAGAGAAACATCCGATATTTCCCTACGAGAAATTCTTTGTTTTTCTCCGGAGAGGCCACTTTCTATAGATACAATATGAAGTTATATATTCCGTATCAGTATCGAAACTGAAAGTACCTACACAGGTGATCTATTTCGCACATTGAAATCAAGGAATGTTCTGTATCAGTATCAGTATCGAAACTGAAAGTACTTTCAGTTGATTGACTTCGCACATTGAAATCAAGGAATGTTTTCGGCTAAGGGTCAAATATTCAATGATATGTATTGTCTTCTATCTAAATTCTAAACTGATATTGCACACATCTATGTAACAAGAGCTAAAATGTGTTTGTTTTAATGGATGCTTTTTGTTTTGAAACGACGTCATCATTTCACGGAAAATCTATGAAATTTTGGGTGACCAGATTCATACCAGAAAAATGCATGAACTAAGAAAACCTGTGTATGGGATTCGAAGGAATGAGATCCTGCCAGCGAATGAATAGGAATATCAATGTATAACCATAACAGCTTTAACGTTGAATGCTCACCCACTCTGCTAGTATTCAATAGCGGGCACTACCCGATGGTACAATTTACATTCCTCCGTTGACGAATACCTAGGCCTGGGTATTTGGGAAATGAAGAATCTTCCGTAATTGATTGACAACCAGAGCAAGGCTAGACCACTTCTTCAAATTATGACTGAACCATTTGAAATACCCAGGTCGTTGGTCATTTGTGTGATACTTGACCTAAAACACATTTTGTAGCATTTCATTTGGTAATGAAAGTGATGACGTCATTGTTCATTGTTGAAAAAAATGTTGTCATTGTTCCGTGTCAATTAATAAGCATCACAATGGAGCCGCCATTACGCACCCATTTCCTTATCGTCGCCAAAGCTGTCTGCTGTATATACTGTTATTAATTGATATTTAGCAGTTATTTAGATTTTTTAGGTATCCAATTTACCACTATTCACCAACTAGTTTAGCACACGTTTTATTACTACTGTAGTTATATTGCCATTAAGTAGTCGCTATGGTAACAATACTTTTATCTTCCATACAGAGTTGCTACATGATGCGAATTTGACTACTGGAGAGCCTAGCGCTATTATATTTTGAATTTGTCTTTTTTTGACTACCAATGCGAGGGAAGTCAGTGACAGATTGTTTTTTACTGTAATTGAGTATTATATAAACGAGGTTTTTCAAGAGTGACTAAACTGAAAAAGTGTTACTAAGACTTTTTACATCAAAACATCCATGTCCCTGGTCTAATGACCTTGCAGTGACCAGTCGATTAAGAGTAAAGTTTACGAACTTCTTTCCTTGAATACCAAATCAAAAAAAAAATAGAATGATAAAAGTTAAGTATTCGATGCATTCTTTAGGTTTCCTGTTGGATTTAGGATTACTGTTATTTATTTATTACTCACTACACATAATATGGTGCAATGCTCCACTACACTATCCTCATTCTTTTGCTTGCTGTTCAACATACGACTGGCGAATGGTTCACATCTATAGGCCAAATGGAGGATCTTTTCAACGAAGAACTGTCGTTGCTGAATTCTCTTAAACAGTATCTGCAATCAGAGAAAACGAAATTAGAAATCGCAAAATCTGTTCTAGAGCGAGTTAAAAGAATCGTACCGGATCCATCGTCTGATTATTTCAAGCAATATGTTGAGAATCCTGTGAGCCAGTACCTGCTCATGTTCCGATTTCACTCCGACTGGGAGGAAATATTTAAGAGTATAAGTTTTCAACAATACGAACAAAAGGTCGACCCTTTCAAAGATCTTGCTCCTCGTTTTCCTACGGAGGAGGACGTGTACGGAGCTATGTACGGTTTAATGAGAATACGGAACACTTACGATCTTCCAGCCGGTGATGTTGCCAACGGCATTGTGGGTAGCGTTAAGAACGTTTCTCCCTTACTGGCAGTTGATGTTTTAGAATTTGGAAAGCAGTCTGCGAATGGAAAAGAATATTTGGAAGCAATAGCTTGGTTAAGAGAAGCCGCTATTAAAGTAGAAGAAGGAGACAAAACTTGCCAGAAAACTGAGATTCTCTATATGCTTTCAAGATGCTTTTTCGAACTTGGCAACTTCTCTTTTTCAAATTCGTTACTGCAAGAATCGCTAAAGATAGATCCGAATAACGAACAGCTGCGTGAATTTTATAACCAATTACACGAAGTTCGGCACCTAACAGAACCACCTTCTAGTCGGTTCAAGGTAAGTGATTTGTACGAAAGGAAAATAGATCTCGAAATCCCAAAGCAACCTGCACAGGAATCACAGGAAGCACAGGAATTGTGTAGGAAAAAATCGCAATTCACTCCAGAAAACGTCAGGAAACATCTACACTGTTACTTATGGGACAATCACAAAAACCCTCGACTACTATTCAGACCTGCGAGAATCGAGGAATTATGGACTTCTCCTCATGTTCTACGAATATACGGAATTTTGAGTGACAAGGAGATGGAGTTTCTGATATCTACTTCCAAACACCAACTTGAACGGGCTACTGTGGTCGATCCAGAAAGCGATGGCCCTATAACTTCTGACATGAGGATAACTAAAAACACTTTCCTAGCCGATGACAGTAGCTTAATTTTGCAAAATATCAATCAGAGAATAGCTGATATCAGTGGACTTTATCAGGGAAACGGCGAAATGTTATCGCTAGCCAATTACGGTGTCGGAGGCTACTACGTACATCACTACGATTACTTCGTACCGGGCAAACAGGAATTGAACAGATTAGCCACAATGCTTTTCTATTTGAATGACGTTCAGCAAGGCGGTAACACTGTTTTTCTCCACAATGATCTTATCGTACCGCCTATAAAGGGAAGTGCAGTTTTCTGGTTCAATCTGCTCGAGAACGGACAGCCAGATGTCAGAACCATGCACGCCGGTTGTCCGGTCATAACTGGCACCAAGTGGATAGCGAATAAATGGATATTAGAGAAAAGTGAATGTCCAGCACCTACTTGTAGTCATCCGCCGTGCGAAGATAAGCCTCTGAAATTGCTACTGTCTACTTGAGTGTAATGGGAAATGGACATTGAATAATTATTTCCTTGTGATTATTGTGACATTACGGAATCATACAGGGTAAACTATTTCTTACTAAATGTGCTAGATTTATTGAAATACGCATGAATTAAAATTCATTATTATTATCATCATTATTGTAGTTTGGCAATTGAATTCAATTTCAATTTGTTAATTTGATATTCAGGAACGAGGTACCTTAGATCTAATCTGAAATACATACTGCCGTGGACACTATATACTGGTATAGATTCTTGAATTTGTCTAACGATGCATTGTGTTTTTTTAGAAAATAATGACTATGATAATGATTGAATTTAGGTTACCTTAATTACTGTCGTGCTCCGGAACACGAGAATGATAGTGCAGTTGCAGTTGCAGACTTGGTTTCGACATTTGCAGAACCGTTTACATTACAAGGAGAAACTATTCCTGAAGAACAAAAAATATATTGGTTTCGGAAAGTCATTTTTGTGTTGTAATTTCGGTTAAAGTTAATATTTTCCAATATTACAAGTAAAACTAAAGTGATGGATGGAAATGGTAAAATGGTAGCACAGTTCCTAAAAATCAAATCCAGGGCTGACTAACAGCAGTAAAACACTCCCTTGTGCCCAAGACTTGAGCTGTATGTAATGGCTCACCCTTGTAGCCGCAAGTTCCTCCTTTACATTTTTAACATTGTCGTTAATACGATATGCAACTTCATTTCAGAAAATGATTATCATTAAACTAAAATTTTCGTTCGTTTTCATTTCGCTCTGGATCTGCAACGCAACAGCGGAATGGTTCACGTCATCGACACAGATGGAGATTCTTTTCAAAGAGGAATCTACTTTGCTTAATTATCTGGGACACTACGTTGCGTACGAAGAAGGCAGACTCGGATATCTTCAAGAAATATTGAACGAGTTTGAAAAGGAAGTTTTTAAGCAAGACGATGACTTCGAAGCGTTCTCCCGTCACCCCATAAACCAGTTCAAAATGTTCAAGCGTTATGCATACGGTTGGAAGCGTGTGGACGAAGTCATGCAGGACAACAACGCCTCGCTGCATTTTCTGTGGTACTTGGAAGGTCATAAGGACTATTATCCAACATTGGAAGACTTCAATGGCACTATAGCAGGACTTCTTAGAATTCAAAATACGTATGATTTGCCTACTGAACGCCTTGCTGATGGACATGTTGGTAAATCGAGTTCGACTGCATTGCAGGCCATACATTGTTACAGGATAGCGGAGGTAGCATTTGATTCGAGGGATTATGTGTCTTGTGCAAGGTGGTTGAATGGAGCAAAACTGAAACTCGATAAGGGTGACTTGACTGTAAGGCCCGAAACTGTTTTAATTTTGCTTGCACATTGTCTCATCGCTGATATGAACACTGTTATGGCTTACGAGACGCTGAAAGAGATAAGTAGGCGCTTTCCCTATAATCAGGACGCTGCGAAGTTATTGATTCAAATTAAAACCTCCCACCCATGGTTAAAAATCATGAATATTCAACAATCATTTGAAGACGTGTACAAAACTGTCATAAATGAATATAGTGACATCGATACCAATAGTTTTGAGACATTGTGCCAAAAGAAAGAAAACAAAATACCGCCTCATGTCGCCAAATCTCTGCACTGCTATCTTTGGGATAACAACAGAAATCCGAGACTCCTATTTGAGCCGGTAAAAGTGGAAGAACTATGGGACACGCCTCACATTGTTCGGTTTTATGACTTCATTAGCGACGACATCATCCGGAACGTCACAAAAGGGGCTCTACCCAAACTTCACAGAGCGGAAGTGTTCGACTCCTCCGGAAATTATTCGACCAGTTCAATGCGAATCAATAAATCAGTGTTTCTGGGAGATATTTATCCAGAAATCGGAAAAATATCGAGAAAAATCACCGATACTACGGGATTCGACATGAGGTCGGCGGAGGACCTCTCCATATCGAATTACGGTACAGGAGGATACTACCATAAACATTTCGACTGTATTTCTAAGATTAACGCGCCTCTGCCATTGGGAAATCGGATAGCGACGGTCATCATCTATTTTAGCGATGTTGAACAAGGAGGACACACGGTTTTTATTCCTGATGAAATTACTGTCAAGCCGATAAAAGGAAGCGCAGTTCTCTGGTTCAACATGCTAACGAACGGCGAACACGATCCGAGCACGATACATGCCGGTTGTCCTGTTATTACGGGAAGCAAATGGATTGCAAACAAGTGGATACGGCAGGGAGGGGTTGATGCCAAAAAACATTGTAGAGATCTCCTATGTGAGAATCTGTACTATAAAATGCATTTTCAATAAACATCTTTTTGAAAACAAGCACTCCTCAATTAACGACCAGATTCCGTTTAAGCAACCTGAACAGGGTGGTCGTTAAGTGAAAAGTGCTTTATGTGCATTCAACTCTCTATTTCTATGACCCTATGACTCAAGCTTAGAAGATATGTTTTAAGCTTAGAAGATAATCAAGTGTTCTGAATAGTTTGTATAAAATTCTGCTTTGCAATCTCGACTTTATCTTAACTTAACTGCAGTGCACAACATTAGTTAAAGACGCAGCGTAAGCTACAAGGCATTACCTAAAAGTTTACCTTACTTACAGTGGATACGAATACAGATACTTGCTATGAGGCAGAAGATACACCAAGAACTAGCTTGTAAAAGCACCTATGTAACCTGTCGCTCTCTGTAGACGGAATATCTTGTAAAAAATGCTTTACCATTTTTTTTTCGACTGTGTAATAACAGTTACAAAGGGTAGGTGAGATTATACAGATTTAAATTCAATTTGGAGGTTTTTGTGATGAAGGAGAGCAAATTAAGAAACGTACAATCAAGGCGTCGTGGTACACTAAAAACGATTTCTCACACAAATCTAGATAATCTTCCTCAAGTAATTATTGCCAGCGTGGCAAAAAAAGATAATCTCAACTACGAGGAAGCGCAAAGCGAATTTTTGGGAGGAAAGTGTTGATTTTCATTCAACTACCACCCTCTCCATAAATATAATTAAGAGACAAAGATCTTTAACTGAAATGCTTTGGACCGGTTGTATTATAAAGTCTGATTTTATTGATTGCTAAAGTATGTAGCTTTATTGCATGTTTATGATGAAACACTAAACAGCATGAACGACTAAGCATAAAATTGCAGTTATTGGCTAGAAGAAGACTTCTAAATATGAAAAATATAAAAAGGAAATGATATTATAAAGATATGAAAAATGCAAACAGTTTGACGATAGTGCCTAGTAGAATAAATAAATTTTAGACATTGAGGTTTTCAAGATTTATGCAGACTTTGTTTCACTGCATTCTTTGTAGCTTCCGCTTCTTTCCTTTGCGCATCCTTTCTGTCCTTCTCTGCTCGTATGAAGTTATCGAGTGGAATATCTCCAACGGTGTGTGTGAACGATTCGGTAGGAAGCAAATTGGCAAATCTGTAATTGATTTTCGTGACGAATACGAACCTGTCGCCGTCATCGTACATTACGGACGTTTCGACAACCGGATTGCGGTGGCATTTTCCGCTCATGTTTCTGCCGAGTGTCGAATTGAAATAGTACATAATTAGGAGTAGTCAACCCTACAATATATATACGACTTAGTAATTATGATGAGGCGTCATGGGCAACCTTTTGATATTAGGAAGGAAATACCCAGGGATCAAGGCAAGATTTCCGTGACAATTAATCTGTTCTGACTATATACCGTAATAATAGGGATTGTCGTGTTCGTACCTGTTCAGCATTTGCTGAATTCTATCAAACACAGGCAACTTTTCCAGGTTCAGTACAAGAGATCCTTGTGCAATACATTCTCTCGGAACATTAATTTGACACTGTGGTGTTGGTTTGAGTTCTGAAGGGCTGGGAATCATAGATGGCTGAAAGGCTGAGAAAAACACATACAATACATGGAGATAAAATACTTCACAGGTATACAACGGGTCTGGTATAAAATTATCAGAACCTGTCCTAAAAAAGAGCCTATGTTAAAAGAGTAGCTTATGAGAGGCGCATTTTTACTTTGAGGTTTTTCCGGGTAAATGTCTAACCCTAAAATGGTGTAAAAGTACGTACGACAATCTTTTATCGCATTGCGCTGTCCTCTGCGTCTTTCATTAGCCTTAGAAGTCTCATAAACAGTCGTAGTAGTGGGCTTAATTGTAGGTTTGATTAATTTTAGCTGTTTGTTGCAATTGTTACTGTCACAGCAAAATCGACAAACGCTGGGACTGAAAAACAAATCCAATACCGATTATCACTGTCATATAACTGATAACATATTATGATAACGTATAAACATGAATGCGAATATCATACTTTTTATCAGGATTGCACTGCGGTGGATTTTGCATGTCAAGTGCAGTACAAGCCTGTCTCTGCTTACAGCCTTTGTGTAAAATTTCCAATCCATTTTCAAGTCGCCATTCCACAAAACATATCTAGAAAATAGAAATAATTAATAATTCCTTTGACAAAATATCAGTATATATGATAACACATACAGGACACTAATACAAGATGTTTAACTCACTGTGGAATGTCTGCATTCTTGAAGATGACCCCTGGAGATACAATCTTTTTCACTGGATGCTTGTTCGCAAGACCAACATTTCAGTCCTCCATTGCTAAGCGAATTTACTACCAGCAAATTTGATAAAATCAAAAGTAGGGTAATGTAAAGAAAATCCATATTTCTATCTGTAAGCTGTATCATACATGTACAAGTGTTTGTTATTGATGCAGATAACTCGAACGATCCTGTGCTAGCGCTATAGCATGTCTCTCTAACACTAGTAGTCTACTACTATACTGGATATGTCTGAATTGAAGCAATATATGCAGCTCCATAACTATGATAACAATTGATAGTTTACTGTAGGATTCTGGCCCAGTAGTCGCCTGTTGATAGCCTGTTGTACTGTACTGCTACTGGTAATCCAATTCGCCCTTTTATATCATTGGTTTTCTCGAGCAATAGTATTATTTAATTTTTACGTACTTTTTCTTGACCAAAGCGATCATATTTCTATTTTAAATTGAACGTATAATATTCGTTGAACCATTCTCATTCGAGCGATAATTAGATACAGCAATCAACTTCTAAACGCTATTGTTTGAGATGGCGCTATTGTCCTCTTTAAAACCTACGAATTATATGTAGCGATTATTGTTTTCACGTTGCTCAACTCTACTTCTATTGAGTGAAACAACGGTGAATTTAATACAACGCTTCAGTAAATCAAATTCTCACAAGTGCGTCAGTTGACATACTTGACTGTATAAAACAGTAACTGTTTAAGTATTTTAATGATTTAATCAGTTATGAACGACCGAGTGTATATCGAGAATTTGCAATCAAAAAATAAGCCTGGTCATAGGGGAGGATTAGTAGGCCATTTAACACGGCCTACAGTTTTAAGGAGCCAACTGCCACTGCTAAAGGCAAAGTTGAAGAATATTGGGCATGCAAAAAAATGTATTTGTAAAGAGATTCGTCATCATCACCAGCAAAGTCAAAAGCGTGGATAATTGATGCAGTAATTAATTGGTCGATCGCAAATCTTTCTTGGAATAAGGGCGCTGTTATATATTACATAATGGTCTTGTTTATTAATATGCAACTACATTAAACACATGCATGGAGTATTTTATATGTTTGAAATTATTTAGGATTTATTTCCCTCGTACACTTACGTAACGTAGCGATGTACAATATAGAAATCATTGGTTATGATTAAAGTCATCTAGGTTGTAGCAAGCTTTTTTGTTTATAAAAAGTTGATTGTCGACGTATTTTCCTCGTGGCCTTATAAAGTCAATGTACACTATACGTATGCACAGTAATTTAATGTCATCACGACCTAAATTTGAATAGAATAGTTGTAGTAAAATAATCTAATCAAAAACATCGTATGAGGGTGTCAAAAAGGTACTTAGTAACGTTCTTTCGATAGAAATATATGAAGTATTAGTAAAAATGATTAAACCAGAATGTTCCAAGTTTAAAAAAAGAATTGTTCCATTATCTGAAACTACAGATTGCATTCAGACTTGGCATTGGTGTTTCTCGGATATCTTTTAAAGTGAGTTTGGTTTGCATAAAACGTGAAAATCTTCTCATGTTATTGATCGAAATAGAAAGTATTGCTAAAGGGCGCAGACAGATTTCCAATCCATAAATTACATATTTGTAACTGATGGAAACATTGCCTTCCACGATCGCGACTTAAATTCTACTCGTGGAATTAAGTTCAATATTTAGTAGCGTTTAGAAGCCTTATTATAACCAATATTGTACGTAATATTGTAAGTATCTCACGCTATTTAATGTTCTAATAGATTTTATCTTTTGGTTTAGTTGAGGTTTCGCGTTGTTTGATATTTTGATTGACGTCATTTATGTACTACGTGATTGATGAGTCGTCTGCAAAAGGTTACTACGATACATAGCAATGCGAGACTAGGTGTATAGTCCGCAGTAATGAGCTATTTATAATACCATACAGTAGTATATACACCAACTCAATATACAACAATTTCCAATAAAAATAATGGATGGTGTCGTGTTTACATGGTGCAATACTACGTGTTTGAAGCATTTTCAAAATACATATTGACAAGTATTGACAAGACAAAATAAATTGTTTTGAGGGTCATATGGGCACATTAAGCATCATAGAGCATCGTAGATGAACGTAGATACACATACATCGAATTTGAAAATCTTGACATATTACGAAGTTCAAGACACATTTGAAGTGAAAGCTTCTAATATCTGAAATACTGCAATGTCCCACTCAACACTCACGATGCGTTCCTTAAAACAGAGAGCTACATGGACTCATAATACATGGACATTAAAAATTTATATGGAAAGCTAACCGAACACACATAGTACACATGAATTACTGAGGATAACAAACTGATCATTTCATAGAAATCATTAGAACACTCGAATTTCTTATTTTATATTGACACAAACTGGAACCCGGGTTGCCAACGAGTACTATTGCAATAGAGCGCAAATGGTGACCGCTTTAAGTGGGGTATCATTATATAGTCTACGAAGCCTAAATAAAGCGTATTATCACGACTAATTACGATGTAAATTGCATATTGTTATAACATGATGGAAAGGGCATAAGTTCACTGGAATACTCTAATAGCCAACCTGCTCATTTTACGTGCAAAATAAATTCCACCTAAATGTCATTTAAGTAATATGGGTTTGTAATGTACTTCAGTTGTTTGGTACCATACCGCATTGTTAAGGTATATGATTTATCACGAACCCTATGATGAGTTGACAACAATTTCCTACGGTATGGACAAACAGGAGGTCAACCAATGCACAGGCAAAGAACAATGCCCACCCGGACCCTACATTGCTTAACTGATCAGATCAGATAAATAAGAAGGTAAATTTAAGGAAATTGACACTGGATAACATTGTGCGACTTAGATTCCTTTTCCTTAGGGCAAATCCAAGGAAAGGCGTTTTTTTCAAATGGCAAATGGCAGATTGGCCCTAAGGATTGGCCCTAAAGATTTACCGTCGTTGTTAGGGTCGGCTTCCGAACGACCATAATAGGCAAATAAAACTCGATTAGTTGTTATGATAACGATCTCATGCCAGACTAGACGAAATATGAAATGTGTCAAACTACATCTGCTGGTATTATCCATTTGTCATTTCACGTTGGCATTTCACGTCAATTTTGAAAACGTTCGCCAAGATTTAGTTACATCACACATGAGTGATGTCACAGCATAAACATCAATGTTAACTGTCTTATACCTGAGAAGACTGAAATATAACAGATGTGCGTCAAACTACATCTGCCAGTCTTTCAAGGTTAGCATTTCACGTAATTTCAAAAAGGCTATTCATTTATTATACTATGATTTATCTGAATAATGGATGTAAGATGTTAGGACAGGACACAATTACAGTGCTTGTCATGCCACTACAAACGACAATGGGGAAATTTTAATATAGTTTCAAATAACAATAAAATCACATATCAAACTTGTTTAACAACTAACGAGGATAATAATACTGATATTAAGGCCAAGCTCAGTCAGTCAATGAGACTAATATGTACAAATTCAGAATCAACAAATATATACCTCTTGAGTAGGCGTTGGGAACCCCTGCCGTAAGGGAATGTGCACACAGTCCAGAAACTCTGTTTCCTTCATTTGCTCATAAGTATCAAGTCCCAGGGAATAGAAAATAAAAACTTCCTATGGAACCACAAATAAAATAAAGAAATAAATATGATTTGAAAGAAAATTACGATTATAATTAACCATTCCCGTTACGGAATCTGCGCATATCCTTTCTGCTATTTATGTCCGATATTCTTATGTCACCGACAAAAAATTTCCCCTTTTTTCTAGAGGGCAGTCGAGCGGCGGTACGATAATTTATCTTGGCGATCAAGACGTAGTGATCGCCCTCGTCGTAAACCATCGCCGTTTCCAAAGTCGGAGTTCGTAAGCACATGTTTTCGTCTCTGTGAAAAGTGAGGGTTAGAATTACCAGCTGAAAATTTAACAAGTTGAAAAATTCTGCTTACATGTCATTCCCAAATCCTTCATTCGTTTTCAGTTTTTGGAAAGTAAGTACAACAGTTCCGTCGCTCACGCAGGACTGCGGTGTTTCGAAAATACATTCCTCCTTTGGTATAAGGTCTTCTGGCTTTCGTGCGAGGGGATTTCGGAGGCTTGCTGAAAAGGCGTTCACAGTTAAAATTACCTAAGCATTTCCTTATTTCACCATTGCCAACTACTAACACCATCTATTTCCAGGGTGTCTCAAAAGGCAATATTTTTTTATATCTTTACGTACCCACATACAAATCACAGTCAAACCATTATTTATAATAATATAGCCCTTTTAAATATCTATAAATTAATATGTAGTATGTATAACTATTTCCTTACTGCAAGATTCTTTTTTCTTCAGCATTCTCTCTCGTGTTCTGTTGTGAAGAGCTTGCAACGGAGGATCTAGAAATAGCGATGCGAAAAGTTACTTGTAAGTTTAAAAACGTGTATGAAGATTTTATTATTATTCAAATATGAATTACGTATGTAGTTGACTAAGTCGTCACTGATGTTGCTGCTTGTGCTGAACAACGCTCTGTTTTCGGATAGCCGTGACGGAGGCGGAGGCGGTAAAAGTTCGTTATCAGGAACTGAAAGTTCAATCCATCCGATACCCTGAAAGAACGAATTATGTCTTATAACAATGATTATCGTTTAAATTAAATTAAATTATTTGATTGTAAGATAGTTGATATCGAACAGAGATGTCCGACGAAAAAAGTTGCTTCATTGCTTTATTCAAAAATCCAAGATAACGAATATTAGAATGTATCTATTTTAAGTCATAAGACATGATTCAAGAAGAGAAAATTCTCACCGGATAGTAAACTTTGCCAAGACTTCCAGGTTTTCTCTTTGGCCAAAGCGGAGGTGACTTCGTGGTCACGGCTTTTGGAGCCTTTGTAGGTCGCTTTCTCGGAAAATTGAATCGGAAAGGAGGAGGAGTTGATGACGGTAGCAATCTCCTCATTTTCTGGATCGTTTTTCGCGCAGTGTCCGTAGGATTACAATAGCTCGATTTGCAACAGTGACGGCACGTCATTGGTGTGCTGCGGGTAGAAACAGTGAAATAGTGAAAGGTTGCCAAGGTAATGGCCTTTCGTAAGGACATTTCACGCCAACTAGGCGAAAAAATCATGCAAGAAACTGCAGTCTTTTTTGCAGCTCAAATGTGCAATGAAAATGCGTAACACAGCGTCTGATGCCGAAATATAACAATCTTCAATATATGTGTCTAGACGCCTCAAATTACGGTGATCCAGTAACAATTCGATACAGTTGAGAGGAAAGGTAAACCCAACAATTGCAATCACCAATTCGATAAACTTACCCAGGGTTATTGAATGCAAGAATATCTTTAAAGACTTCACCGTCACACTGAAATTCGTTTTGTTCCGTTAAAACGTCGCAAGCTTTTTTTTGTTTACATCCGCGTATATGTCTCTGAAAACCGTTCTCATATCGCTGTTCGATGTAGCACAACTGTAATTGAAAGTTATATATCTATACGTGACCCGACTACAATGGCGAATGACTACATAGAGGCCTAAAGCAATACAGAGAGCTTAACCACCAAGTTAAGGTAAAAGGTTAAGAAAAAGTACAATACCAGCAATTACACTACAGCATACACTTTGCTGCTTTGCCATCTGAACTTGATGTTTCGCTAACGCAATAGGTCAGCTATGTATCGTTATAAAGGTCAGAACTTGCAACCGTGTCCGATTGATACTTACACAGACGAATACTACCAGGGCAGGGATTTAGGTAATGCGGATCCGTAGTAAAGTTTGTTTGTGGTGCCCACAATTCAAAACACATACCGTGGTTTTTGGTTAAGCGGAAGCGGATGATTTAAAAAAATCGATTAGAAATTGCCAAATGCTACTCTTGCTGCTATGTTAACTCGGCACTTTTGACATAACATGTAAATATCATTGTAAGAGTGTGAAATGTTGATATTACCAGAAAACTTGTAAGAATTTAGTGCGGGGCTCATAGCATATGCTACTTCTCTACCATGTTATTCGGGTCCTGCAAGATAGATAGATTCAATTCAGTATGCGTCAACACTGGTGCCCTGAAGCCTATTTTATGCATTCTGATTTTCCCTAAACCTTCAGTGCCAAAGGCAGCTAACTACGAACACATGTGTAAAAAAATACATTGTATTCAAAGAACATTCCATTTTTCCCCCACAAACTGGATTTCATACGGAACCAAGCGTCAGTTGAGGACTAGGTTTATAAAACGAGACGAATATTGGCAACATTGTATTTTGAAAGATAGTGTGGGTTGTGCTGGGATATTGGGTAAAATTCAAACCGCGAAACTAAGGGATACGTTACTGATTTATAGCATATTATGCAATATATAATACGTAAGATTTATCTTCTCAGTTCAATGGCACCATCTCTTGAACATTCCGCCTCTTCGCAACTTTACTGACATTTATTGACTATACACATGTTTCAGCCATTCATGAAAGGGGAACGGAAATGCCCGAGGAACCATTTCCAGACTAGAGCCGCTATTATCAGTACAGTACATCACTCAGATTGAAGCCGCAATAACATACCTGATCAGTTTTACATCGCATCCATTTTCCTATTCGAAAACAATGATCGTCCGATCCAGCCATCTTGCATTCCCAACACATTAAGCCGATTGTCGATTGCACAAATAGCGTCACAAACAGAACTCCCAGCATTCTCCAGCATGCTATTATATCCATAGTAAAGGTCTACACTTATATTGTCCTTTATTGTTTTATCGATTTCTGTTTGATTCAATAAATCAGAAATGTAATGTTAGTGTTACTGCAATGTTAGTTAGTATAGTACAGCATAAGAACTACGTAAACCTCTAGAATCTAGAATTTCGACCCGTCGGACTACGTGTTAAATTTACACTGAGGGATTGATTGCCTGCGCGTCAGCAAAGTATTTAAATTACAGCACACATTTCACTCTAATGTAACGCCCAATTCAATATTATCACTAATTAGTGAACGACTTTAGTCGAGTCGCAGTTTCTGTGTGACTTGGCTCGACTGACTCGAGTTAACGGATACGGAGTGACTAGATTTGGCTAGAGATTCCAGAGATTATAGATAATGATTATCATCCTTCTGTGTGTAATACTATAGCATTCACATTACCACTTAAACTCAAGTTTTTACTATATTACTCTGCTAATTTGTTTACTATTTCAGCTTCATTCGAGTCACACTTTGTTATACAGTGTTTATCATTCCACATAGTTTTGATCTAACTTTTAATCTTCTAGTAATAAATCCCACAACTATCTGTTTACTCGAATTTCCCTGGGCGCTAAAAGCATTGGATGTCAAGATCAGATACTGTGTTACATGTTATTAGTGGTTTTAGCGAGGCAAACGCAATAAAGAAATTTCTTACCGCAGTATAAGCTTAGTAATGCTTAGTGAATAAGCAAGCAACAATCACAACTTGAATGAAATTGGAAAACTTAGTAACTGATTTGCGGTTGTATACATGGGTTTCAGCACAGGGTAAAGCTGTCCAATTTCTAAAACCCTAACATATCCTGTTATGACACAACACATAACCATAATCCGTTCAGCTGAAGAACTCTATTACATTCGAAAGCCGAAAATAGGAATTTTGGAAAGTTCGCTATTCCATCAACAAAATGTTAAAAGTTTTAAAAGTTCAATATACTTTGAGACTGTGGTAATTTCTAATATTTTTTTTCATGGATTTTTTCCCATAAAAAAACTTCTGAATATTCACTGCTACAAATAATAGCGAAAATGATCACTTGACCCTTTGTAAAACCTTCGTAGTTACGATAACTTTATCTAAATCTTTATATTCATCTTTAATCTGAAGACTTTTCTTCAAGTTGCGAGAATGGAATATATCTTTTAATACCAATAGGGTCAAGTTCACTTGAACTCCAACCTAAATATATAATTATTCCACTTGTTTTATAGTCTGGTTCGGACTAGACAGAGAGCTAGTGTCATACCAGGTAGTATCCGACTCTCTCAATATTAAATGTCTATTCCTACTCCAATGGACGCAGCCATTCATACTGGCATATTTATCGCATTGCCTCAATATGGAGCTGTTAGTTCTATAAACGTCAAAGAGTGCTTTATCGACCTCAGGTGAAAGTTCAAAACGTGACGTCGAGTCGTCAAATATCACATCTACAGATGTCAGGTACGTTTTGATCCAAAGCTAACAGCATTCAAAGAAGTAAAACAATCTTATTTTAATATTCTCGAGTAACCTTGTTTTCACTTTTGTGTCGAGGCACGTTTTGGTTTCCATAGACACGATAGCTCACTGAAGGTACAAATTTGGCAACACCTGATTTCCTCTTTATGCTTTCGTTGACAGTTGGACTTTTAATAGGAAAAGATATGACAGTTATAGAGCTGCAACATGTCTGCCCTTCGTAGTAAATCTATTATATTCTGCACTGTGTACATTACCGTAAGCAACGTGACTGCCGAACTGAAGTGGTACTGTCTTTTTATATCACAGAGGAAATTCAGTGCAACAAAAAGTTCAAACATGGACAGATGCGCTCGCAAACAATTCAACTTTCAACATTTCAACAATTTCATCATTATCCATTAGATAAATAAATGCTCCATGTCTAAATCACGAACTGGCTAGGGGAGGCGAAGGAAGCGTAAATATAAAGCATCACTCGAAAGAGAATCGAAAAGTCGTGTTCACAGTTACTCAACGTTTATATGTACAATTAGCACAATAGCATACATTGCCAATTATACTACACCAAGTCGGAATGCTTAAATAAAAACTGACGGAAATGTGACCTTTAATGATTTGGATCGTAGAAGACGTCTACTAGACGTCGAAAATACGTATTTCTGGTGAAAGTGAGATGGATACATTTCTCTATATGGAAAATTGAACACGTGTCAAACAAGTTAGATCTATACGTTGATTTTCAATTGATTTCCAATTTATTACAACTGTGTGCAGGGGGGCTCGATCATATCACAATCGGCAGATGCAATCACTCTCTGATTAAAAAGTGTGGGATGAGCAAAACTGCGCCATACTTCCACCTAGCGAAAATAAATGTTTGGCTTTTGACGTATGATTACGTCGTGATTGTGAATCACCCTATTGAAACTTAACGATGGCTTGACCTGTTCTAGTCACATCTTGGTAACAGATTTGTACTAATGTGGTGGCCGCTACAGAGTACTAGGAAGGAAATTATAATAACAGAGAAAATTGTTTGGGACGACTCGCTCAATAAATCATTCCTCACATATATATATTTTGCTCCCAATCACACGCAATTTAGAATGGAGATGATACACTGCATTGATCTGAACTAAGCACGATCGACATTCGTATACCCGAATCGTAGAAGAGATTACATAAACTGCCACGTCGGCAGGAAACGCGCCTCGCGCGCCTCGCACCTTCCTTAATTTTCCTTCTTCTTCCTTTTTGTATCTTTATTTTAAACAAGATGCAATCAGACTACAGACCGAAACTCACCAACAAGTGATACCAACTGCCGTCGTATCTTCGTTAATTTTCTGTCCTTTGTATCTTTTAAATAAAAATCTTCAATTAGACTTTCGATCGAATCTCACCCAGACATGGGTCTTGGCAGATTTCATAATACAACTGCTCTTTCTTTTCTCTTTTTAACCGTTATTACTCATTTTTCAAAAATGGTATAGCATTTATAGTTGGTAAGCTGTTCTCCATACATTCAGTTTATCTAATTTGGTCGCTGAGTAGCTGGTTACAAAGCTAGTTATACAACCCGGTTTCTGTTTTGTTTTCTTCATATGAAGTATCTTGATATTGTGACAGGTTATTGTTGCATTGTTTGTTTTCTTCCATTTATGTTTTTGTGTTGCCGGGCCCGGCATTTAAGTTTCGTTTTTTTTATGTTTTTTTGCGCTTGTTGCGTTTTTTACAGACTTTGCAGCAGGTTGATGAGATGGAGCTTGTAGAAGGCGACTACATCAGGTAAAATGAATATAAAATACATGTATACATAGAATGAATTTCCGAGTCAAGGAAATGTAAACAATAGTATACTTCCATAGTAT
>QXVX01005603.1:0-30238 GCA_013436065.1 Halocynthia aurantium | reverse complement strand
CACTGAATGCCTTCTTCATCATTTTAATATGGGAATATACCACTTACTCTTATAACTCCTATTATTGGAGTTGATTTTTATAACTCAAATCATATCAAAGCCTAGGATTAAGATCAGCGTTGTACATCTGCCATATATAGGATGTGAAATATGTGGTGTCAATGCCATTTTCCATTTTACAGATATTGATGAATGTATTGAGGGAGAGAGGCCTTGTGACGTTAACGCTGACTGCAATAACACTATAGGAAGCTACAATTGTACCTGTAGAGCAAATTTTGTTGGAGATGGTAAAACATGCAACCGTAAGTTATTTAGTCATGTCTTTCCCGGTTTTTAAATTTATTGCTTTTCGTGTGCTTTCATGCAAGGGTTTATACACATAAAAAGCACATTCTTGGCAATGTTAGATATTTAAAAGTGATAAAAATCACTCGCAATCCACTGAGGTTTCAATCGTTCTGCTGATTTACACCAGCCCCTCATTCTAACAATATCTGTAATATATAAAAATATGTTATAAATACTATTTTCAGATTAATATTTTATTTTCAGCTCAAATCATAATCGATGGCCTTGTTACAAGTGTTACGGTTAATAGCATTTCAATCAACTTCGATGTGACTACAATGTGGGATGTGATCGAATATGTGAGAGGATTCACAGTGACATATGTATTCGGCACTTTCACCAATACTGTGAATTTCACATCACGGGTAAGCTTGTAATTATATGTAATGCTACACACTGGCAATTTTTACACTCGCAGTAAAATGTTGAATTTATATTCACTTAATAGTACACCATTTCCTCAATATACGAGGATTAGCTTCAAAATTACAAGCATTTTAACTGCACACTACTAAAATATAGCTTAAATTGTAAGAAAAATCATGGCTGTATAGAATACCAATTATCATCACACCCCCAAGGTACAGTGAGCATCAACTTCTTTCTGAGAAAACAGTAATCTAAAGCATTATGTTTATACCAAGATGGGGACAATAGGAGCATGGTATAGTAATGAAGTACCTGTTACATATCTTTGTTTTGTTTTTTACAGCCAATTGTACTTACCGGCCTCCAACCAAACACTCCCTACGCAATTAACATCACTGTGATCAGGGGTAGCTCGTTTGGAACTTCTGTAGTGGTTTTCAACTTGGGGAGTCTTGTCGTGACAACTGCTGAAAGTGGTTTGTATTGTACCTTGCTTACATTGTGATAGCTACTATCGGACTGTTATGATCACCCCCCTTTAACTGTTCATTAAAAAAATATTGTTTGATTCTCAGTATCACATTATTTGATATCGTGGAATGACCAATCATTTTTACGTTGCCATCATTAGTGTTGTTCACCATAAAGTTGTGCTGTAATTATTCACAATTTTTTTTCATTCTTTCCTTCCAGTTCCAGCCAACATCACAAATTTTAACTTTAGCAATGATGTAAAAAAAGATCGCATCACCTTAATTTGGGAGAAACCAATAGAAATCGGTTTCGGTGTCGTCACCCATTATGAAATTCAGTATGCAGTGGATAGTTCCTCATATGCAGTCGCTGATATTCGTGGCGTTTCCCGTGGAGTTCAGGTGAATTTAATTTATTCATGTGTTCAACAAACATGATAATTTAAGGATTCTAATTATTATTTTATTTTCTTATTTCAGAATTTCTTTATCAACGATGATTTCACAAATGTAACAATAATAGGAATTAATTCTTATTTGACTTGGTACTTCCAAATACGAGCAGTCTCTAACTTTGGAAATGGCAAGTTCTCATCCATAGTGACAAAATATATGGGTAAGAATATTTGTGATGTGATTTTTAAAAAAACAGTAGAATTAGACTGACAAATACATCAACTAATGGATTTAAAGTTTTGAACAGTGAAGCTAACCTGGATACATTATTTGTTCGGCAATTAGCCCTATATTTAAGTTACGTAATTAAGGTTTATTATTTTCTTGGCCAAGGGAATTTTGAAAGGTTTTACTTACTGATTTTTACTGGTGGTTGTAAACTTAAATAATAGATTTATGTAACGTATTATGAATTCTGACCTCCTGAAATATACTTCAGAGGTCGAATATAACTAATTTTTACTTTTGTTTCTTAAGGCGAGAAATGTCCAGCATGGAAAGAATTTTCCAGTCGAACTTTCTGCGATTTCAGAAATTACGAAGGGATCTTTGAGTCGGAGAATTTTCCACAGCCAGTGAATTCTGATGCAGTGTTTAATACTATCGAGGAGTATTGGACGACCAATGTAACAACAGGTGATTATCTGAGTAATGAATATAGCAGATTTGCAAAATATACGATTGTTATACAGTACTTAGATAACTGATAATCAGCTATACAGTAAACCGTTGATAAGTCGGTATCTGTTATAATTGTAAGTTGCTTTAATTGGAATGACTAAGCGTGCATTGTCAAGCCAACTGGTAATTCCTCTGATTCGGAAAGATGAATAAAAGTGTATGTGGATTTCAGAGATTTCATTGTAATAGATAGTCTTTTCATTTTCTATTAAAGAATGAGGAAAGACGAAAAATATTTATCAATTCCGTAATAATAATTTTATGTTATGCCTGATTCAATTCAGCTAAGTCGACACAAGATGAAAATATACTATATTTGATATTATACCTGAGTGATAATAGGGAGTGCTATAAAACAGCCGTCTTGTTGTAATTATTGTTTCATATGCCAAGGCACATTTATATAATATCATTTAGAATTTTGAGACTAATTTTAATCAGTAGCTAGTAGCTCTGGGGGTTTTGCTTTTTGTGAACATCTGTAAAAGACTTATTTAGTAAATGTCCTATAACTGATTTTCTTGACTTGACCTATTGACACCTTACAGCAATCATGGTGTAATAATGTATGTCCTCATGCAATTTAACTCTTGTATTTCAGCTTTTCGTTTGACCACTGTTTACTTTGTACTTTTTGCGAACGAATCTTATGTTGATGTTGGCTATGGTGGCAGGGACATCACAGACCATGCCATAGAAAAGAACAGCACGTATGCCAAATTCCTTAATTAGGCACTTATTATTTTATATCATTGTTTGTGAAAATATGTTATAGATTTTGTCTTCTCAATACAGAAAATACAGTTTCACCAATGGAGTAGGTCCTGCTTTAGATATTGGTATTGAATCCACAATAACAGACAATATTGTTTTCGCTGCTTACATTTCTGATCAAACTCGAAGAGACAGAGGCTTCCAGATTGAAATGAAGTTGGGTGAGAACCTACTCTCAATATGCATGAATATATTTATAACACATCTCCGTGTTTTAGATAATTCTCAATATTATTATTATTATTATTTTGGCCTATTTCATGTGTTGTGCAGTGCAATGTTAACATCCTTGGAGAGATGGAAAAATGGTGGATGCTAGTCATTCAGTATTTACTTTACAATCTTTGAAAGCACAAAATATCATCTAATGGTATTTCTTCTTGTCACTAACTTATTTTGAACTCTACTGTAACAGGCATAAACCCTTGTTTTTCGAACCCATGCGTGGGATACAATCTGGAATGCAATCTAATGGAAACATATGATTTCACTTGCAACTGCCCTTCGGATTATACCGGAAAACATTGCGATCAGCGTAAGTTATATTGAAAGATTTAACTTGGTTGTTAAGGCCTGCATTTAGATTTCACATTAAACTCCGTTGCTTTACTTAACAGCCAAGGTCAGACCTGAATTGGATTGCATGAGCGCCAGGGTGACCGCAACTTCTCTCAGTTATGATTTTGCAGTCCAGCCTGAATGGATTGATGACGAAACTGTCATTGGAGTGAGTATCTATGTGATAGAAGTTCTTCGCAATACAATAACTTTCTTAAACTCATGCCGTGCATTTTATTGAAAAGAATAAATGTAAAAGGGAAGCTCTGCCTTCATTAATCATCATCATCACCATCTAAAATTTTATGAAAACCGATAAAATTACATTATTGGAAGAATGGAAAACTGGTGCTATGAAAACTTAGTGTTTGTGTATACTAGGGTGTAGTGGTAAATAATTAACCCATTTTAAAAGTAAATCCACCCACCATGACATTGGTATTGTTTTACAGTGATGTCGATTTCTGGCATCAATTACCTGGATATCCAATGTCATTTTTGCTCATATGCATTCCTTCCTACCATACCTGGACTGTGAATGCAGTTAGAGGCTCATGGAAATACATGCTGCAATGATTTTTATCACTAATATGACAAATACCTAGCATTGTATACTTTTGTTCATTGATAATAGTAATGGAATAGGATATCATTGTGAAGCAATAATTTATTCAATTATGAGATGTGGTTGATATTACCACAACAATCAAACCTTGCACCTTGCCAAACAGCATTGATTGTATGTACCTAACCTAACCTAAGTTCTCTCCAAGGAGTCATATCATGTAGTATATCAACTATCAATATCATGTATTAACATGCAGTGCAGTGTATGTTATTTTTACTTGTGTAGAAAAAAGTGATTTTATGTGTCTTGGTGCTGAACTAAAAACCTGTGCAAGATATATTCCTAACATAATTAATATATTATATCTTGTTTTGACAGAGTTATAGATTTACAATCACTCCTGCAGTATCTACACCAGTAATCCGCAACCTAAGAGATACAACGGTGTCGCTTGACAGTGGCCTATTACCATACACGTTATACACGGTCACCATGAGTGTTAGCGGATCAATCCGTGTCTTATCAGATGTCAGCATGACAGCTAGTTGTGATACTAGAACAGCAGAAGCAGGTATGCCAATTCATTTTCTTGAAGCAAATTATCTTACTGTTCATGATTCATGTTCAATTATCTTTAGTGATATCAAAAAAAAATTTATTCACTAATATCATATAGAAGAATTGTCTTGGTGAAAAATGTATCATATATGCCAAAGATTCGTGTACCTCTTAAATATGCAGCACCACTTCCATTACCTTTTAATAATTTGTATTTGGTAACTAGCAGTTTAGCATGCAAGTAGTTTATAAATCTTTCATATGAATTGTGGTACAAGACCAACATGGAAGTGATACTACACTATCGTATGCATGAAGAACTGCTGGTCATTGCATAATTTTCGTAGACAACATTATGATCATCATATTGGTATACCTCCAATTTTTGGCGATTGTTTTTTGCTTTAGGACTCCAGATTTACTCTGGAATATATGTTATTGTATGGTATGGTGTATTAGAATCTTTCTTAATTAAGATTTGACTTATATTGCACTTAGTGATTTGAAAGTATTTTCAATTTTTTTATTCATTATCTTATTTGAATATAGTTTTACTTGAATATTATTTTTCTATTATCAGCTCCAACAGTGGCACGAAATGTTCAAGTGGTAACGAATGGTCTTCGCTCACTCAGAGTAACTTGGCAGACACCTTTAACCCTAAATGGCGTGCTGATATTTGATGTTACTTACACTTCAACGGTGAGCAAATAAGAATAATAGTTATTTGGTTATACTGGCTCGGTTATATACTGGCTGTCTTATTTCTCATCTCATCATAATGGAAGCACAATGCTGCTATGGAATGCGAAAAATAATAATAAATAATAAAATGCCATAGATCCCATACTATAGTGCAACCGAAAGCACTTTGCCGCTATGATTTTGTTGTTTCTCAAAAAAGAATTCGACGTAAACAAGCATAACACCTTAAGACTCATTTATTTCAAGATACTCAATGCTCCATAATTAATTTTCTCTTATTCATTTTGACATCCACCTTTTACAGCGTTCTTTACTAATTATCGGGTGTAATTCAAACTTATCAATAGCCCAGAACTAGTAACACAAATTTCAGTTTGCAAAGTATGTGAAGGTAGTAAAAATACCTGTTATTGCAGGACCATGCAACATATGGTGAGACACCAGATATAAGATCATCCACCAATTTGAGAGCAGATACTGTGCAAAATGTGGTAAACGGCCTCAGAGACTACAGAAGCTATAGCGTTGTTGTTATTGCTAGAACAGGTGGTGGATCAACACCCGCTGATCCAGTAATAATTCGTACAATCGCTGGACGTAAGTTCAAAGATGTTTGTTTTAATATTACATTTTGATATCAGTATGACTATAGATATGATATCGCAGCACACAAGGAAGAGTAATTGCTCCACCTTGACTCCCTTTCATGTGTGAACTGTTTCAGTCAATTGACTCATTCTGAAAAATCTTTTTTCAGCTCCTCGTGAATTCATTGCAGTGAATGTAGCAATGGTCATGCCTACAATGGCTCTGTTGTCATGGACGTATGCCTCAACCGCCTTTCCCGGGCCGACGAAAGTGTACGTCGTGGCAACATCATCTTTACATGGTAATTGAAATTTGTTAAATGAATCTTCGAATTCAAAAGAATTTGAATCTCATTATTTCCATGCAGGGACCAATTACGTATCTGAATTTCACAATACGACATCCTCCAGCCTACAGTTGACCGGGTTAGAAGAAGATCAGGTTTATACTCTTAGCTTGCAGGCATTCACCGGTACAGAGCCAAACACTACAAGGTCTACAACTCTTAACACAGCTATGGATGGTAAGCTAATAAATATGCTGTAGACCTTTGCTATATTCACCTTTTTTTTAAATTCAATGCACCACTTCAAATTATGAGTGAGTCTCGTTCCTTCACCTTGCTCGTTATGTTATACAAATTTTTCACACGGTTCATTCTTGGTCGTATATATGAACTACTGTTTCTATATTTTTTGATGCATACAAACTCAATGAGATCAAGGAGCATAATACTCGAAAAATTTTTAAATTGAAGGGGTCATTGCCGTAGTCCCATATATTGCTACCATTTCCAGGCTGAAGGACAGGACGAATATATTACGATTAAATCCACCATTTGTTCGGCAACTCAAATATTTTGCATCTGGGAACATCCGTGGTGTATTCTTATAACATATTTCTTTTGTTCCACAGTACCTGGACAAGTGGAATCATTTACTGTAGTGGGCATCACTACTACATTCATTCTGTTAAGGTGGACTCCTCCTACAGCATTAGATGAAAATGGCATGATCACCGGTTATAATATTTCACGAACAGGTGTTCCCACAGGTGAGCTGATTGAATTTTATTTATGGAAATATTTCAAATAACATTATGAAGAATCTATCACAACTATAGTGCACTGTGTAATAATGTTTTACCCATATTGTATAATAAAAAGAGGTTTAGTGGTCATGGTAACAATTTGAAATAATGGATAGCAGATATAACTAACAATAAAAAAATCGACATGAAGTTCATGCAAATCTTAAGTTCATCGGACTACTAGCCTGCTTCATAGCCGCTATATAATAATTTTTTCTTTTACAGTTACTTTCGATAGAGATGCAAGGATGCACAATGTGACAGGATTGAGCCCTTTCACCCAATATGTTTTCAACATACAAGCAATAAATAATATAGGTGCTGGTGCTATTAGGACCCTGACTGTGACGACTGCTGAAGCTAGTAAGGATTCTGATATCTAACCATGACTTTTAACTATTATGTTTATATTGCAAAATTTCGAAATTGACTTGAAAGTCTTTGTCAAAGAGACATGCAGTACTCCTTAGAAATTTATTTTTCTGACATATGTTTTTGAATGAAAGGTAAAAACCTTTTTTGATTTATTAACCCTGTACAGTATTTAGATGTCTATTGCTGACAGTCATGCATATCACTTTGGCATCCTAATCCCTGAGTTTGTAGAGCCATTTTCTACCATGCTGGTAAATGGAGTACTGGCAATGCTGGGGTCACTGTAGCGATGATGGATGACTTAATATATGTTATAAAAAATGAGTTCCCGGACATGATCTAGGGTGCTTTTTTTAAATCCGTATTTTTGTAAAATCTTTTTTTTAATATAGTATTTGAGCTTGCAAAATTCTATTTATCATTCCTTAGGCTCCCAGCTCGTTTTCCACTATTTCCATATAATCTATATTTCGGCAGTCGTTATTTCGACACTTGCAATCCGGAAACCGAGCCCATGCCATACCTAATGTTATGCAGAGAAATATCGCAAGATCCATCATTCATAGAACTATTTCTGCGGAATGATTTATAATATATTTCAATTTTTATCCTCTTTACTCAGTTCCTGGCTCACCTAGTGAATTCGGAGTTGGATCTACATCTACAGCTACATCTATATATCTAAGTTGGACGCCGCCAGAACCAGTCGGTAATCTGAGATACACCATCACCGTGCAACCGGGTGGCATTTCCACAGAAACTTCACAGAATTTTATTAATATCACTGGCTTGATGCCATATACCAATTACACCATTCAGGTTCCTTCATTTTCTGTTACAATGTTCTTATTATTTGTAAGTTACATCATTTTTACGGAAGGTCAATTTCAATTTTAAAAGATCATCGCATTTACCAATGCTGGAAGTTCAGCTGCTGTAACAATTATTCGACAAACAAACGAAGGTGCTCCTACAGAAGTAACAAATCTCGCAGCTACTTTTACGATCACCGCATTCAGCTACGTTGTAACATGGAACGCTCCAGCGACAGTTAATGGAATTATTAGCGGCTACCGGTAAGAGTGGTTTGTTCATATTTTAATATTTTTTTGGTGATTAAGAAATTAAGACAAATAAATTTCCAAAGGCCATTTAAATAGAAATTGACATATCATCGAAAGCTGGAGTGTTTGTCTTCAATGCTCTCCTATTCATTCATTTCTCACTTGTTCAGTTACCACATTGGTAAACTAACGATGTCGAATTGATTCCCTCAAAGGCATAGTTTTAGTACATAATTGGTAGTCATTCTTCAGACTTAATGATGTAGTCTTTTCACCTTTTTTTTCAGCAGCAATTCAGAATTCAAATATATCTTACATATGTATATTTACCTTTTTTTAGATAGAGTATTGGTATATTATATTGATCATTCCCACTTTCTGTAGCTCTCCCTTGTAGTTCTTGGGAACTGAATGACTGTTTCGTGTCTTTAAGTCCTAGCTAATGGCGGATATTCAACTTGCAATGTGATCTTTATGCTTCATGTCTTTTTAATATTGCATTCAGAATCGAATGGAGTGGAGGAACTATTTCTGGCGGTGTTAATCTTGCAGCCTCTGAAACCACCAACACGATCTCAAATTTGATTCAATCATCCACAGCTTATACGATTACTTGCATTGCAACAACTGGTGGTGGCAGTAGCAGAATTTCTATTACTGTAACTTCCCCAAATCTTCGTAAGTTCATCTTAAGCATGCTTCTGTTGTATTCATCAGCATTTTTTTATAGATTCTATATTGTTTTAACTTCTATATAGTTGTATATTAAATAAATGAGTTAATATTCTGAACAAAGAAGCTAGCTCTAATACTATAATTGAGATCATTTTATCAACTATATAAATTATGATAAAAATTGTCAAGTTATTGGATAGGTCTCGTGTATTACTATTTTCGTCTTCTAGCTAATAACAACAATGACTTAAAATATTATGAATTGATGCATCAATGAGTGAATATCATTAGCTTACCAAAGCATGAGATAAATTATCAAATACATTACTGTTAAGAGCTATATCACTAATATCTGCACTTCATACACTTCACAGTTCCACCACCACCAACAGGATTGTCTGTAACACCTAACAAAACTACTGCATCTATTACGTTCGATCCACCAGTTACCAACATCCCGATTTCAGGATATGTTGTGGTGTACAGGTTTGTAAATATATTTTTAGACAGCTTGTTTTATTAACTCGAAATAGTCTCGTATAGTCTTCATGAATGCATGGGATAAAGGTGTTTCAACCTGTTGGGTAAACTGACCATATTCATGTTATTATTTTACTGGTCTGCTGCCCAATCTAACTCAGTGTTACTGTGTGCCTGTATTTCTAACCTACATGATCTAGAACAGTGGTTCTCAACCGGAGCCACTTGGCTCCCTAAAGGAGGAATTTAAAATTCCTGTGAGGAAATTTGCCCAAGAGGGGAATTGGAGAGGAATTTGAAAAATATATATATATTTTTTTTTTTTCTGTTTACGCAAGTTCTGATGTTATCAGCGCTTCATGATAGTTTTGTAGAATCAAGATTTACCACTTATAGCAAAATATATAAGCTAACCATCTGTGTTTAACCGTTTCTAAATAACAGCCAAAACGCACAGGAAGCTGTCGATTTCCTCGACAGCGATATTCACCTCAACGTCGAGCAACTCATTTCTGGCTCGCCGGCTACAGTAACCGGCTTGAAGAGTATTCGGTTTGAGCTCACTTTCTCAAATTTTTTACAAGTTGAATTGAAATATTAAAACTGTGATCACCTCTTCTCTTAGAACCTACAATATGTCTTTGCACACTACATCGCGAGCTGGACGAAGTGTGAGTGCTGCATCACAAACATTTCAAACTCTGCCAGAGGGTAAAACGATTATTTTTTATATTATTTCCCTTAGTTTTCTAAGATTTTACAGAACGAATAAAACATCTGATATGGCAATAAATAAGTATTTTTTAGCTGAAGTTAGGACATATAATAAATAATATTAATTCACTACAATCTAGCGGAAACTAATCATGTTTTAATTTACATGGAAAATAATATAGAGCTGCCTCATTGGAGACATTATAATTATTAATTTTTTTTTTTGTAGTTCCATCTTCAAATATTATGTATAACATCATCTCCACTGGCTCAGTCTTCACTGTCACTTTCAATGCATCCATACCCTTCCAAGGCGAATCAAGCTACATAGTGAGACTGTATCAATCGAATGTAATCATTACAGAACAGGTATCGAAAAAATTATTGTTCTAGTGAAATTGTCTTATTAATTAAACAAAAACTCTATCTCTATGTGATTGTGAGTATTGCTTTTATACAAATGTCTCTTTTACAATTTCACAGACGATTACATCCACATTGATAGTTATCTCACATACAGTGCGGTTTACTGGCATTACCGGTGACACAGAATATAGTATTGGCTTTGTGGCATCTAATTCTGCAGGATCATCTTCAGAACAACGAATAACAGTTACATCATGTAAGTCAAATGATTTTCATGTTTGTCGTCATGTAAGTCAAATTTTTTTAGTTATTACTAAACTGCAGTATATCATCACAAATGTAATCACTGACACTTCTACAAAATAACAACCATGAGCTTATGAACAGAATGGGTCAGCAAATGTACGCAATATATTGTATTTTTTCGAATATAATAACATTTTTGTAGCGCTTTAGCATCTGGGTTAAAAACAAGAGGTTTTTGCATCTGTAGAAAGCACTACACTGACTTTGTGACATTCATATTTCAAAATCTCTGTATTGGGATATATTGCTATATTTATTGTATTTTTTTCCATGTTTAACATTTTCTTTCATTGCTAATTTTTTCTCTTTTTGTCATTTAGCTCCGGTTATACCTACTGTGTCGATCACAAGTAATTTCCCAACGAATTTAACTGTCACCATAACAGCCACTTCATCAGTCTCTGGATACGTCATAGAGTACATACAGGTAGAAATCTAGAGCACTGTCCTGCATAAAGAATCTGGCATATGTCTTCAGAACTGACCCAATTTTATAGTGTGCAAACAGAACTTATTGTAATCGGTTTGATACACTCTCTTTTTCGTTGAAATAACTGTCCGATATCGATGAGTACTTTTGAATTAATTCAAATACCCTTTTGGGATCAATTAATGTGGATAACAATACCTAATTGATCATGTTATCACATTGATCATAATGAACAGCTTTTCTTGTGTATGTATTTTGAATTTTCTGCTACAGTATTTTGAGTTATTTTACTTTGGGGTCACACATTCTTTTTTAATTCCATCCTTTGATGTTTCTTTCAGAGAAATTGTTCAACTTGTGCAGTACGTAGAATGGATATCTCTTCGGCAGGCACCACAGAGATTTCTGGATTGAGTGTTGGCACATCATACAGGTAATTTTAAAACTGCTGTACCTAATTTAGCTATGTGATATACAATGTGGTATGTTTTTCTTAGTGTTGAAGTTTACGCAGTATCATCTAATGGAGAAGGTCAACGATTTGTCATGAACATTCCCACACAGACAGGAAGTGAGTATATTAAAATATCCATGCATGTATTTGTCTTCTAATCCTATTCATTTATTTCATTCATGTTAATATCACATTATTCTTATTTCTCCGAACCATATTATTTCCATACCATTAACATTATACCTTGAGTAAAACTTTACGAAACTGAATTAGCTGTTATTGAACACCTGCGAAAAAACACATATTCACTTTTAGTCATTTAGATTAAGGTATTCGTGTTCTAATGAATAGATTCGTTTTCTAGAACCTAGTACTCCAAACGTCAATGTCTCGAGGCAGTCCAGCACCTCTCTTTCTGTGTCAATTCAAGCTCCGGAACCCAGTTCATATGTTCGAAACTACACTGTGCGATATGAAGAGGTAATGATGCTGTTTATCAACCGTAAATAGAATTTTAAAATCTCAATCTCTAGTCCTTATTTTATATAACGTGTCTTCGCAATTTTTAAAATAATTTAATGAGAATTTTGTCAACATTGATCCGGTGTATGATCTCCATGGCAATATAAAGTTTTTTACATTTTTGTAATTTCATTCCATTATACCTCTAGGTTAATTGCACTTCAAACTGCACGGAGCAACAGATTATAGTTGGGTCAAACGCGATTATAACTACCGGTCAGCTCATCCCAATAGAAAATTTGAAGATCTGGACAGTTTACAAGTATGCTTTAGTTTCAATCAATCCTAAAATCATATACTATCCTACGTTAGTGTTAAGAATATGAAACTATGATTACTTCTCGATAAGTGGAGATGAAAATCAATATCCAATTCCACCAGGAATTGAAAATTTTGTTCTGACCCCTTGCTTACACTTGCTTGATGTTAGTATTTAGTTACTTTGCACCTACCCTTGTGTTGGGTTTCAAGCCAAGTAGCAATGACATTCTGATCTGCTCAATATTAAAGTTTAAATAATGGTAATATCTGTATTAATTCAGTGTGCCTAATCATTTGTCTTAATCAATGTTTCCTGTGGCCACACAGCCGCTGTATTGGTTTTGGGCACATCAAAATGTTACCGCGAACATCAAAAAATTATTCTGGTTATGAACTGAAATTCGGTATTCGCTCTTCAGTAAATATCATGTATCTACTGCAGTGAACATTTCTTTATATCCATTAATTTTGCAGCATCATTGTGACAGCCACTTCCGATTTTGACTCTACCAGCACCGCCGTTCAACAACGGACACGAGTTGGAAGTAATCCAAAATTTGTATATTTTATTTATATGTATTAGTAACAAGTATTTGATTAACTTTGATCTCAAAATTCATCGTATGAGGACATTACAATTGAAATCCTTCTTGCTTTATTCAGCGGTCGAAATTTTGGACAATACCTTCACAGTCAGTGTATCAGGAGCTACAACAACTAGCACGATCTCAGTGATGAACTTCTGCAATTCAGTCTCCAGCATTTTCGATCAATCCCAGGGTTTAATTGTCACAGTACACATTTTGGTCTCTGGAGTATCAGCATCTGGTGAGTTCATTATCTTAAATAAATTAAAATTTTGGTTTCAAAATTGGAGATAACTTGAATATTGCAATAAAATTTGATATATTTTTATTGAAGCATATTTTGAAGACGATACATTGGTCCTTTGTTCATTCATTTATTTTCCCATAATCATGTTGAATGATTTGTTTTTATTCCATACATACATGAAACCTGTGAGTGTGTAGTAAAAAAAATATAAATAGTGTATGTTTAGTAAGCCCATGGCTTAATCCAGCATTTGTGAGACACAATTGTTATTTTCACTTTCAGCTAATGAGAATATTACACGGTACTGGGTAGATGTTGACATTAGCGACCCTGAACCTTATGTGGCGTTATCCGTCTGCGGGACCACATCTAGGAGAAGGAAGCGACAAGCCACAAATCAGGATCCAGATTTTCAAATTGGTAAGATATGTTATAGCAATATTTTCATTTTTTGCACATGTGTAATAATATCCCTCTTGCGCTGGAATTTTTTATTACTCAACGTTTTACACATTCCCCGTATAACATAATCACAGATTTTCACTCTAATGATTATTATTGTAACATTTTGGTGGCTCATCTTCACAGTAGATAGCTCATAATATACCGTAAGTGATATAGTTTAATTGATTTTGAAATTGGAAATATCTCATCAGGAACCGATTCAAGTTGTACCGCTGATTCTACTAACCCTTGCAATGGACAATTGCGAGCCGATACAGAATATAACTTGCGAATATGTGGAGCTAACGAAGACAGCAAGTTTAAATGCAGCCAGACCACTGATCCAGTGAGGACACAACCAGTGTCTTCAGGTACACACATGTATTACTATTTTCTTCCATTCATTTTTCAGCCCTGTGATTCTTGTTTAAAAAATGAAGTAGAAGATGGAAATTATAATAGTTTATCAAAATATATTTGCTATTCTAACATCAGAGGTTTATAACATTGATTTTCAACCTCTTTTAGCTAAGGGAACACTGAATAAGTGTTAAAGCGGTAAGGCACAGTATCAGCATTATAAGAATAAAAGGTAGAAATTGAGTTAAAAGTTTAAAATATTCATTTTATTATTACCACTTTGTGCTCTATGAAAAAACTGTTTTATGTATCATATATACCTAGTTCTTATAAATAAAATTCCCGTATTTCCACATCTCCATTGGACGATAGTTTATCTGTAAAGTCTCTGTCATGCAGATCAGTTAGTTCTGAATAGAATGCAATTCAGAATTCATCATTATCATGGCACTGAAATGGCAATGTATATTAACAGGTTTGAGTGCCGGTGAAATCGCAGCAATTGTGATCTGCAGCATTTTGCTTCTCGTTCTCATCATACTTTTGTGTTTGTACTGCTACAAGAGAAGGTAAGGACAACATATCATTGTAATATCAACCACAGCTGATAATTATAAATTATCAGTTTATATTATACAATAACTGATCTTAAACTAGCATGTGATTTTATACGAGAATCCTTTACCAAACCGTGTCAGTGGTGGAACAGTAAGCTGCATCTATAAGCTGTAACAAACAAAGGCTTACCAGCACTTATATAAGCCTCCACCACTGTGGACCCTCAAATCTTCCCCCGTCACCTTATTTTCAATTCTTGCATTTAGGAAGAATACAGGGAAACACGTAGTATCCCGTAGAGGCCATCCCAATGAAGGATATGATAGCTCAAAATCTCAGCAGAAATACCAGGTTGATCCAGCAGCTGATCCACAGACGGGATATTCCACGGGCGCAAAGTAAGACTGAATGTTTGTAGTCTGCAGAACCCAAATGAAACGATAACAAATCATGACTATGTTCTGTTGTGTGCGATTTAAAATTAAATTTCCATTCGTTTAAAAAAAAAAGTATAAATGTACCCATAATTCTGTTTTCAAACAGAAAAGAAAAATGTACAGGTTTGAATTGGCAATATGTTGGTGCTAACATTGACAATATTTTGTAGTCGTTTTGGAATTTGAAATATGTTACACCACCAGTAATTTTAATAACATATTTTTGTATTTCAGGCCTGACGCGTGAATGGTCAGCGGATGAGTTTTGACACTGCTCCGGTTCAAGATGTTAAATTGGAGAATTAAAATTCCAATATGTTTGAACTGCCAAAATAATAAAAAAAGAATTATTATCATTTTAAATATTTCACTAATGACTTACTTTAATGTTCCTTACTCCCTTCTTCCATGCTTACTGCCTGGGTTGGGTTTTTAATAAAGTATGCATTACTGCGAATCGTTTGACAACATTTACAGTTAATGTTTAAAAAAGTTGTAATTGAAATTGTATCGAAGCCTTACATTATAAATTTCTGCTGTTTTATTAATTTTAACTATATCAATAGGCATTAGTTCTAATTCGAAGTTATCTTTTTAATAACAATTATTTTCCCCTGATTTGAAATTCAGTAAATTTCAATTTGCAGTGGAGTCTGCTACTATTCAGCTAATTTATTAGAAAAACTTTGTTAGCAACCTTTTTTTTATACTTCAGCGAAAACTTAACTTGTTCATGGTATTTGCTGATATTGAATGATTTTGTTTAGGCCATGCTTACTTTATTTAAGCTCAACTGCGTATATGATTAATGCGGTATTGGATTCACTTATATTTTCCGTGATTTAACATTATGCTAAGATACTGTTGCAAATCCAGAATTTCCCAACAAGCAATCATCCTTTTCTAAAACACAATTCTTCAATTATGTATCTTACCTATTGCATCATAGATGTGTTTTTTCAATTTTGGAACCTTTGTACCTTATATGCAACTAACGATTTTGCTTCTACTTCTATTTACAATATAATTTATCATGCATTAACTGATAAATAATTTTTACCAATGATTATGATAAGTACTTTTTATAGTAATCTTGTTATGTAGTCACTTTTAAATAGTATAATTTTTCTCAAGTATTTGGTTTTATGTATTCTTTGATGTCCTTCATGGAGGAGATAACATAATATCGAATAACCGGTAATGCCCAACTGAGAGAGAATACCATTTTGTTTCACCCTTTGTAAGTACCCTTTACACTTTCTATTACTAATAATATTCAATGCTATTTGATGCGCAGACTTGACTTGCCGTATATGATTTGAAATATTAACACATACTATCTTCAATATACAATGTAAAATACAGTAGTATCATTCCATGCTGTGTATTTAAGAGGTAGAGCGGTTATACTCAGTATATACGGATAGTCTGTATTCCAACTATATGGAGTGTTTTTTGAATGACTGATAGGTGCTTGCACAATCCTCACTAACATGCAAAATATTATTGTTTTTCAATGGAACAAGAAAATGAAAATTTTGAAGTTTCAAGTGGAATTTTAACAACCATGTTCATGAAACAGATTTCCTATTTTTACAGTCATAGCAAATATTATCATCTGAGAAGTGGTTGGTTTGTAACATACAGTGGTAACGGATTTACAAAAACATATCAGTACGGTAGGTGTCATTTTCTTGTATAAGAGTATGTGTGACTTGGGGTGATTGTGGATAACCCGATTAGGTTTCCATTGTGTATTAATGTACTTTACGTACCATGTGGGAAGTATTTTGTGTGCACTTGAATTTCATTGCATTTCCCATTGCACAACAGAAAAGCTATTGGCTCATTTAGCTCGCCGTCTCGTTCCAAATTTTTAGTCAGATAAGATATTTACGAGGTAGACGTTGCTCACCCTCTCAATTACACAATACGCAGCTATTTCTAAATATAAAGTATGAAATCATTCAAAATTAAGACATAAGGTAATACATATAAGTTTATTGGATTTGTTATCTCCCCTAAATAATCAAGTCAAAAATTACGCTTCACGACATGGTTAATAACGCGCGCCTCGTAAATATCTTATCTGACTCGAAATCCGGCCTAGATCATCATGGCTTTCGAATTCAGGTTCGACTTGAGTTCGTTGTGGTTAGAAATTATTAGAAATTTGTTCAGTAAAACTAAACGAAATGACTCAAGTACAAGCCCAGTTCTATACCAGAGATGATAAACATAAAATTGAAGATACGGTGTTCGATCTTCGAGGTGAAATAAGTTGCGAGCAACTGAACGATCTGATTGACAAACTTCTGAAAGAAAAATGGGAAAATTCGTCCTCGCACGCGGACGATGAGGCCGAATATCACAACAAAGAATTCGATTTTCTCGTGGAAGGCGAATTTCTGCGATTACCCTTGTCGCAGCATGTTGAAAATAAAGGTCTATCAACGGAATCTA
The DNA here is from genome assembly GCA_013436065.1 of Halocynthia aurantium. Taxonomy (NCBI): domain Eukaryota; kingdom Metazoa; phylum Chordata; class Ascidiacea; order Stolidobranchia; family Pyuridae; genus Halocynthia; species Halocynthia aurantium. The sequence goes on along the minus strand of QXVX01005603.1, from coordinate 12,325 downwards.
TTATCGCCATAGAGTATTTGGAGAAACAGGCGCCACCAAAAACCGACGATATTTACGAACATGACGATTGGATTAGCGGAGTGCATAGTATATCAGGCTATATTTTGACAGGTTCTTACGATTGTAAAGTGGCACTATGGTCAACGAAACACTCAAAACCTTTCATTGCGGGAGCTGCTCATACAGAACCTGTTAAATCTGTTTCCTGGCTAAGTGACGGCGAAGATGAGAAGCATTTTGTCAGTACCTCCTGTGACCAAAGTGCGATAATATGGGCATGGAACGTGAAGGGTGAAACGGTACGTCCAATCTTCTGTTGCAGAGGACATTCGAAAAGTGTGGATTGTGTAGCTGTCAATGCTGATAATGGAGTATTTTGTACCGGTTCTTGGGACACAACGATCAAGGTGTGGTCTTCTTCAACCACGGCCCAAAATGAAACCAAGGAAGGTGAAGATTTTAGCAATTCCAAGGGCAAAAAGAAAAGACAAAGGATCGAGCAACGTGGCGTGACAAGAGTCCCAAAATTGACTTTGGCGGGACACGTTGAGGCCGTGTCTGGGTTGGCATGGCTTTCCCCTGCTGAGCTGTGCAGTGTTTCCTGGGATCATACCATCAGGATTTGGAACGTTCAGGAAGAAAAAGAAATAAGTAAAATTGCCGGAAGCAAGGTTTTTCTTGCGTGCGATTATTCGCAAAGCAGCAAGCTCTTGGTTACTGGGAACAGTGACAGAAAAGTACGACTTTGGGATCCCAGAAGCAGCTCTGGATCATTGGTAGAAACCAGCTTGCTCTGTCATCAAGGGTGGGTCACCTGCGTCAAGTGGTCACCCGAGAACGAAAAGCAACTGGTGTCCGGATCACTGGACAATACTGTTAAACTGTGGGATATCAGGAGTCCAAAGACACCATTGTATGATTTTCAGGCTCATAGCGACAAGGTTATGTGCTTGGATTGGACTTGTTCTGATATGATATTGAGTGGTGGGGCTGATAAAAATCTTTTCAAATTCAAATTGTGATCGTTATTCTGTAACACTACTGCAGCATGTGACTAAAACTAAATAGGAATTTTTCCTTTGGAGACGATTTCGGATATACTATATAAAAAATCTTTTCATCTCATTCACACTGATGGTGTGTGGTTCAGCTACCTAGACCTATTTTGAATTGAAACCTAATATAATTTAATGATTTATTGTAGTATGTAACTCGATAGCAAAGTTACCAGTACAATTCTTACTATGGGTATTGTGTCCATAGAAAGGTTGTTTTTATTCGAATTGTAGATTTATTTGATTGTCTGCAGGAAGGAAAAAATACTGTACTGTTTTTTATGAAATTTTGTTCCTGTGGTGGGTATGGCTCATTGACCAATAGAGTACTGTATATTTTGGTGTTCCAATGGATATTCATAGAAATCTTATCACAGGGAGGTCTTAAAGTTTTGCAACTAAGCTGAGAAAGTGCAATCAGTTTATCTTCCACAAATGTGCTCACTGACTTTTGTGCTCTACATTTCATGTAACAAAATAAGCAAACACTGCTTTATATTACCGTAATGCTTTTTCCATGCTGCCAGTTTTCCTTTCAACGTCCTTTGAATTTTTTTCAGACTTAACTTTATGCGTAGGTTTTATATAATAAACTCTGCACAATGGACGGTGATCCCACTAAACCGCCTCTGAACGAAATATCTGAAAAAAGAAGCGTTGGCGAAAACGAAAGGAAGTACAGACTATTTAATTCGACCCCGTTGTTCATGACCCAAGACTCGAATCAAAAGACAGAAAAAGACATTGGTCTAGTACAGCAAACTGTTTTTAATACTCCAAGCAACTTGAATCAGTTGACTCAAGATGCAGGGATGTTCTCGCCAGACGCCAACATGCTGTCTATCCTTTCATCGGTCACGACATCGATAGCAGATTCAAGAGATGAAAATAAAGGGAAGGCAATTGAAAACATTCAGTTAAAATCGGATACACAAAATATGAGAGATAATATATCCGCTTCTTCATCATCATCTTCCTCTTCTTCTTCATCAAGTAATGATGAGGTTTGTCCGTTTCCTCCCTTTTCGAAGTTTGTGAATTGTCCCCCTCATGATAATATAGTAAGTCTAATGAAACTTATTTTGTTGTTGATGGTCATCCTAATTCATGATCGCCCTTCAATCTCCTCTCTGGGAGCCAAGTGCCTCCTGTTTGAGAATCATTGCTGTAGACTCTTAATATCATTATATATCCATGCTTTATTCCTGACTCAGGATGAAGATTCAGATGCAGATAGTTCTGAATTAGACGAAGAAGATTGCGACAGGATTCGTTCGCAATGCCTTGATGAAATGTCAACTATTGAAAAACAATTTACTGATATCAAAGACCAGTATGTACTAAAATAGTTGTACTAGTAGGTTCTATAATCTTTGTTTTTCATCATTTAATGCATATTCTACCCTTTCCGAGGTTGTACAAAGAAAGACACAGTCAAATAACATGTAAATTAAAGGAAGTTGAGTCGGAAACAGCTGAAGAATATCTGAATCCATTTGAAAAACTTCAACAGAATATGCAAACTAGAATAGAGGTAAGAATTTTGGCAGAGTTATAGCATTTCACTAAGTAATACCCTGATATATATAATTACTTGATCTATTTCTGTATTACTAAACTATTCGAGACTTCGAACCACCCTCCAGGCAGTAGAAAATCTAAGTCCGGCATTCTAATTGCTGAATGAGTATAACCTACATACTACAGCACAACTAGACTTTTTCGAATAACTCACACATATTTGGATGCACTGAATTTTGTCAAGCTAGATTATATGGTGATGTTTTAATCACAAGCCTATTTTCTTTCAGGTGTGTGAAATATCAAGGAAACTTCGAATTGAATCCATCAAATGTTGGTACCAATCACAGAAGCAAGCCAATAAACAGCACTTTGAAGTTGGTTTCAGTTTTTTATGAACTAGATATTATATAGCATTATGGGGAGTGAGGTAATATTTTTCTCTCCAGAACGAAAAGCAAATGACGAAAGACGCCATCAGAGCTGAGCTCGAGGAAAAAATACAAAAGCTGGAAGAGGACAGAGATAACGTTGACTTTTCAACTGAATTATGGACGGCGCTGGGACCCAACCATAAATACAGATCTATGGCCGTCGGTTTAGGAGGAGGAGGAGGAGGTTGGTCTAAAAGCCAAAGCAGCAAACGGAATAAAAAAGGACAGCCTTTCAATTTCGGGTTTAATACCACCAGTTCGCTGAAAAGGAAAAAGAAGCCGGTCACTGTCACTGATATCCTTTTATATTTTACCTACTCTTATTCATCTTTTCATAAGGATTCACTTAACTAGTATTTTGCTCGCTTATCTTATTGAGTTTGTAATTATGAAATAATATAGAAACTGTTGCTCATGAATCTCCAACAAAAATAAACAATGTGGAAATTCATCTATTTATCATCACACTACCCTGAACGAATATTTTTACTCAAATAGAACCGAGTTTATATGTTTTTAGTTCCTTAACTGATCTTACGTCCCTATCTTGTTTACATGCTGAGGGAATCAGACGTACTCCAGGACTGGACTGTAATAAAAAGAGCTTTGACTGCTAGCAAGAGAAGAAAGTCTGGAGTTAAAGGTATTTTATTTCACTGAATTCACAAATTTCACAAATATATTTTGTAATGTATGTTAAAATCATCATAGTTGTATTTTTAACCAAATTATTAGGAAAGTCCTCGAAACCAAACAGGAGATTGCATTCATGTAGAATTGAAAATGACAAGCTGCTGTATGATGGCCGCTGGTATCACAAAGGTCAAGGTGTAGCACTGAAGAGTAAAGATATCGATTCAAAGTGAGTTATAGTTGTTCCCTCTTTGGCATTCATTTTTATTAGTACACGTTGAAACTCTCTAATACGGCAATTCCCTTATAGTATAGAGTCTATACTGTCACATCGCTACTGTTTCGTGGTCCAGGTGCTAAGGAATCAAAAATCTATTTACTCTGCATTGTAATGTTTTGTTTATTCCGTCTTGAGGGTCCACTGTAGTTGAAATATTATCTACTGAGCATATAAATGAATGTCCTCTTTAATTTCCGAAGAGACAATGCTACCAATCCTTCATTCACTCATTTAACTTCAATGTTACAGTGCCACCATCAATAGCATAAGTAGCAACGAGGTGATCGTCAAACAGACTAACGGAACATGTACAAAACTTCACGTGCAACAGTTGATAAGAGGAAAGTTTTCAATCAGAACGAGGTGATGTTTAAGATAAATTGTATAGTTACTTCTATGTTGTATTGCAAGATATATCTTTTAAAATTGTGAATGAACCCATTTTTTTCAACTGTCTACTCTAATATAAGCTTTCAGTTAAAGTTGTAAATCAATTTCTTATCACCTGCGGTTAACTTTAGCAGCGAAGCAAGATGTTACTACCTGTTGTAATGTACGATCATCTGTTATTGTGTTATAGTTTTTTCATCTTCGGATTAAGGTTGGACAGTCGGGGGAACTGAGAAAGGGGTCCCATGTGTTCTATATTTTTTTATTTGATTAAAAATTAAGTGTTTTGGTGTGTTTACGATATATGGTTGGACTGATTTGAATTTGGTATGTTGACTTAGGGTTCTAGTTAAATTTACCAGTTGTGTACATTCAACTTAACATTTATACTCTAATTTGTCTATCCAACCTTGTTTTTGCAAGACAACATTTTAATTGTGCTCTAAGATCACTAACCGGACCCACGTAAAATTTCTACCACTGCTAGTAACATTGTGAATTTGAATATGGATGCACGTAGTATTCCTCAATTTAGAGTCTAAGTTACTCAACATTCTGGCAATATGTATTTTTATTGAAATATTAAATAGTTATACATGTGATCAAAAAATCTCAAGCATGTCACTCTGAAGAATTTTATAGATATATTTATACTTTCATCAGCTATTTGAATTAACATCCGCTACAATGACAACCCGTTATAGCTATTCATCGCGTCTGTCTTGCCAAGGTTAAATGGGTCCACTGTAGTAGATGTGAACGGCATGTATAAAACATTTCAAAGTACAAATGTATGCTATGGTACAGCAAATGGGAGTCACAATCATTATTTTTATTGATAATATAATTATTGTTGACAGAGTTATAATAGAAAGAGCTGCTACCTTACCCTAAAAGCAACATTCCCTTTATTTCATTTAGTACGTGTGCGGAATAAAGCATGTATGTGAATGCTGAATCCAACATGTAGAATTTTACCTTCAACATTGTTTTTGGTAACTAGCCTAGCCTTCTGTGCATACAATAATGTCCTTGCGCTGATTCAAAAACCTTAATGAGGGAGCATTGCCTACAAGCTAAAAAAATCTTACCACACTCATCCCTAATATTGTGTACAGTCCTGAGATAAACCTTCATTATAATTTTGCAAAGTTTGAAGTTTTTACATTATATTTTATATTTGGTAAATGTGCTGAATCCCAAAAACGCATTAATAAATCTTAGTATATTTCTATTAAACGGTTTTCAATGGCAGTGTAGGTTAACAATAAGACAACAGCTAGACAATTCTTCCGACATAGTTCGTTCTAGGATATTTGCATAGTAATTCTGGCCATTGGACAAGCATTTTGTCAGCGAAGTAGTAGAGCATCAGGCCGGTTAAGGAAAGCGATTCCACTCGACATATGCTCTCGATAAATATGATTTGAGTATTTGTGATTCCAAGAACCTGACGATATCAGAGAGATTAGGTTTAGAGATAATTTGATTAGAATTATGTAAACCTTATGACTGAAATTTAAAGAGAGTTAAAAAATACACCTTGAAGATGAAACCAACAAAGCACAGTGGAATGCAAGTCCCAGGACCATTGCAGAGGATAACATCTGGCATGGATTTCCATAGTATTGGAAATGAATATATTGTGGCTACTATGGTTGTCCATAGACTACTAAGCCATGGCTGTGCGACCTCTCTGCTCCTGTAATAGTAAAGCAATCAGTTTGATCTCTTAAGAATAATAATAGCCTAGCCATAATTATATTGTTCTAGACATATACACATACCTTGGAACGTTTTGTATGTGGTAATCTTTATTGGCAATCGAACCTTTTTTGCTTTCCAACTCCTCAATTTTCTTTTTACTCATTCTATCTGTGTTTGCGACGACATAGTAACGTGGCTTATAGGTGGACGACGACAGCGATTGTATTAGACGTATCAGCTCAGTAGTGTGACCACCTGATTACAAAAACGAATAAACAATATTCAACAAAATTCATTATAAATTTAGCAGATATAAGTCAGATACCTGAGCCTGCGATAGCAAGTACTCTAACATGACTGTTTATCTTGCACACCCCTTTACCTAAATGCGAAATAACCCACAATATTCGGAGAGCCAACACCAAGATAGTAATCAACAAAACGGCAAAAAACATTACACTTCTGAATATATTACTTTATTGATCTGTATGTTTGTGTTAATGGTCACGCATGTGTAACCATAATTTCGCTACAACGAATACAGTTTTTACCTTTGAACTCATAGAATTACAGAAACGAAACATTTTTCAGCCGGGATTCTGCCAGAATTACTATGGTTATTTTTCGTGACATGCTATGTAACAAATACAGTTCTCACGTTGAGGATCCTAGTGCTAATCTCCTTTGCTACCTCATTCATTTTCCCAAAGCGACATGCTAACATCTGCTAGATTCTACGAAGGTAATTCTGGTGTTCGCACGGTATCAACGTATTGGCGATATGCAGCTGCTGACGAAAGTTATGATCGTCTTCGCACCTCTTCGTACGTTCGCCAACGACTGAACATAACGGTGTTATCGCTGCACTGGAAATTGCGAAGTGTGAAATTAACTGGTAAAAATGAATAGTATAAAAGCTTGTACAATCTCAACGAAATTATCATTCATCATTCTGATCCTTCAGTTCACTCACCCGAGTAAAGCAAGGTAAGCATCTCGTCTTGTTTATTTTTAGAACTTCGTAAATGAATGTTTATTGTGTATGTATAAACATATATGTACCATTGAATCTTAAATAAGCTTACTTGTCAAAAAAGAGGCATTACATTGCTACAGCACTTGCTGTTCTGATGGATTTAGTTAAAACTGAATTTCATTGGTTCACTTTCAATTTTCATCAAAATTGATTGATTTTAACCATATATGTTTTGGTCTCAGGATCGCTGAATACTTCAAGCATTTGTGCAACCTATCATCTTCACGATGAATGACGCTTATGCTAAAGAATGCAATGACGTTCTTGAACATTTCTCGGTATCGGCCAGCACCGGTCTGAGCTTACAACAAGTGGAAGAGAGCCGCAAGAAATATGGACCCAACGAGCTGCCTGTCGAAGAAGGAAAGACCATTTGGGAACTCCTAATGGAACAGTTCGAAGATCTCCTAGTACGAATTCTCCTCCTGGCCGCGATCATCTCCTTTGTTCTGGCTCTGTTCGAAGATGGTGAAGAGACCATCACCGCTTTCGTTGAACCTCTCGTTATTCTTCTCATCTTGATCGCCAATGCTATCGTCGGAATTTGGCAAGAGAGAAATGCCGAATCCGCAATCGAAGCCCTGAAAGAATACGAACCTGAAATGGGCAAAGTGCTCCGACAAGACCGTGCCTCGGTGCAACGAGTCTTGGCTCGGGACATCGTGCCTGGAGACATCGTCGAAATTGCTGTTGGAGACAAGGTCCCAGCCGACATCCGACTGATCTCCATTACATCGACTACGCTCCGAGTCGACCAGGCTATCTTAACCGGAGAAAGCGTGAGCATAATCAAACACACCGATTGTATACCTGATCCTCGAGCAGTTAATCAAGATAAGAAAAACATGTTGTTTTCTGGCACTAACATCGCAGCTGGAAAAGCTGTGGGGATCGTTGTTTGCACGGGAGGAAACACAGAAATAGGCAAGATCCGTAACGAAATGGCAGAAACTGAAAATGAAAAGACTCCTCTTCAGCAAAAACTTGATGAATTCGGCCAACAGCTCTCTAAAATCATCACGCTCATCTGCATCGCCGTATGGGCGATCAACATCGGACATTTCAACGATCCTGTTCACGGTGGATCCTGGATCAAAGGAGCGGTCTACTACTTCAAAATCGCCGTTGCTCTGGCTGTCGCTGCCATTCCCGAAGGACTCCCGGCTGTTATTACGACTTGTCTTGCTCTTGGCACCAATAGAATGGCAAAGAAAAATGCGATTGTACGTAGCCTCCCCTCGGTCGAAACGCTCGGATGCACTTCTGTTATCTGCTCTGACAAAACAGGAACTCTTACAACCAATCAAATGTCGGTGTGTCGCATGTTCGTATTCAAAAACGTTGATGGTCAAAAAGCCTCTTTCAACCAATTTACCGTGTCTGGTTCAACTTACGAACCCGTTGGTGACGTTATGATTGATGAAAACAAAGTCAATCCTGGAAGCTATGACTCTCTCGTAGAACTTTCCACGATCTGCGCCCTCTGCAATGACTCTTCCCTCGATTACAATGACAGCAAAGGCATCTATGAAAAGGTCGGAGAAGCCACGGAAACTGCCCTTACCGTACTGTGTGAGAAATTGAATGTCTTCAACACCGACGTGTCGTCGATCACCAAAGCCGAACGAGCCAATGCTTGCTGCCAGACCATCAAAAAGATGATGAAAAAGTTGTTCACTTTAGAATTCTCACGCGACCGCAAGTCAATGAGCGTTTATTGCGAACCGACAAACCCAGACTCCCCGATCGGCCCTAAAATATTTGTGAAAGGTGCACCCGAAGGAATTCTTGATCGCTGCAACTATGTTAGAGTTGGAAACCAAAAGGTCTTGATGACCCCGACAATCCGTGAACAAATCATGGAATTAATCAAGCAGTATGGAACAGGTCGTGACACGCTCAGATGCCTGGCTTTGGGAACCATTGACAACCCGCAAGACCAATCCACGATGGACCTCACTGAGGCTTCAAAATTTGTCAATTACGAGCGTGACATCACCTTCGTAGGTGTCGTTGGCATGCTTGACCCACCCAGAACGGAAGTCTTTCAAGCCATCCAGGAATGCAGAAATGCTGGTATTCGTGTCATCGTCATTACGGGTGACAACAAAGCGACCGCAGAAGCTATCTGTCGTCGTATCGGAATCTTCGGTGAAAACGAAAGTACGGAAGGCCTGGCCTACACTGGACGAGAATTCGACGATCTTCCACGAGAGGAACAGTTCAACGCTTGTCTCAGAGCTCGTCTTTTTGCTCGTGTCGAACCCTCTCACAAGAGCAAGATTGTTGAATATTTGCAAACCAATGGGGATGTTACTGCCATGACTGGTGATGGTGTCAATGATGCTCCCGCACTGAAGAAGGCTGAAATCGGTATTGCCATGGGTAGCGGAACTGCCGTAGCCAAATCTGCTGCTGAAATGGTCCTTGCTGATGATAATTTTACTTCAATCGTGGCTGCTGTAGAAGAAGGTCGAGCTATATACAATAATATGAAACAATTCATTCGTTATTTGATCTCATCCAATATTGGTGAAGTTGTCTGCATTTTCCTTGCTGCTGCTCTTGGTGTACCTGAAGCCCTTATTCCTGTCCAGCTTCTCTGGGTCAACCTCGTAACTGACGGTTTGCCGGCCACCGCTTTGAGCTTTAACCCACCGGATTTGGACATCATGGATAAGAAACCAAGATCGACAAAGGACACTCTCATCAGCAGATGGTTGTTATGCCGATACTGCGTCATCGGAATGTACGTCGGGGCCGCTACAGTTGGTGCTTCCACCTGGTGGTTTGTCTTTTCTGAAACTGGCCCTCAACTGTCCTGGTGGCAAATCACCCACTACATGCAGTGTTCTACAAGTCCAGAACTGTTTGAAGGATTTTCATGCAAGATTTTCGAAGATCCCCACTCAATGACCATGGCCCTGTCCGTCCTTGTCGTCATTGAACTTTGCAATGCCCTCAACAGTGTTTCAGAAAATCAATCTCTCTGGAAAATGCCTCCTTGGCAAAACGTTTGGCTCATAGGTGCCATCATTCTCTCCCTGTCCCTCCACTTTGTCATCCTGCATGTCGATCCTCTACCCATGGTTTTCCAAATCTGCCCACTTAGCTTTTATGAATGGTGCATGGTCTTGAAAATGTCCCTCCCTGTCATCGCCATTGATGAAATGCTGAAATATGTTGCCCGCAACTACATAGAAGTCAACACCAAGGAGAAATCTGAATAAGCTTTTCTGAGGAATCAACGAATTAAGTGCAACGGCCTTGTGATATATTTAAAGCAAATATTTCTCATGTAATAATTATTTATTGAACTTGGTTATTTAAGAAAATAAAGCTTTAATATTTATATGGATTGTTATAAGTCTATAATTTCTTTTTAGGAATTACTGCTCTAGTGGTTTTAAATATTTTAAAGTAAATTCAAAGGTCATGAGGTCATGTGAGCTGAGGGTGTTTTTCGTTGCAGACTTTTGCTGAATTATTATTCCAAATGGCAATTTACATTTTACACGATTATGTCTAGAATAGCTGACAAGTATCCAGAAAATGTNCGTTCTACCTAAGTTCGCTGACTCTACCAGCGAAAAGCGAATTACAGGAACACATTATATATCAACCACACTCGTATTGTTTTAGTATTATTTAGTTAAGTAGTTTAAACTAGTTCTTTCAGGATTAACTCTGATCAGCATAGTATAATAAACTCCATCAGCATGGCATTCATACACGTGTATCCAGAAAATGTATTAAGTGATGTTCCAGTTTCAATTCGTATAGTTAAATTGAAACCCAATCAACGTGTTACAGTACGATCAAAGCTTGTGGATGAGTTGGGTAGTTTGTTTGAATGTGAGGCGTTATACGAATCGGACAACAATGGAGATGTTTTCATGGATAAAGATCCATCGCTTGGTGGCTCGTATACTGGAGTTGAAGCGATGGGTTTGTTTTGGGGTCTCGAAGCATCTCCTCGCAATAAAATGGAATTCTGCAGACTATCTAAGCGTGATGTTAGGACTCCCTATAATATCCAGATATCTGTGCATGCATCAGGAAGTTACGATACAGAAAGCAAATCTTCTGAAGCTATCACATCAACCGTTGTTGAACGATGGTTTATGAATGACGGCATCGAGCGAATCCCTGTCCGAGACGGGCGATTGCGTGGGACCATGTTTGTGCCTTGTGGAAACGGTCCTTACTCAACAGTGTTAGATCTGTTTGGGGGCACTGGAGGCTTGATCGAAGCACGGGCCGCTTTGCTTGCAACGAAGGGGTTTATCACTCTGAGTTTGGCTTATTCGAATTATGAAGATCTTCCTCAACAATTGGTATCAGTCGAGATGGAATATTTTGAAGAGGCCAAAGAGTTATTGTTGGGACATCCAAAAGCTAAAAAACAAGGAATAGCAGTGATAGGTACATCTTTGGGTGGTACCATTGCACTTATAATGGCTTCTTGTTTGAGTGGCATAACCTGCATTGTCAACATCAATGGCACAGTTTTTGTCCAGTTCGCAGGTGCTACTTACAAAGGAAGGCGATGGGACCCCGTACTTTGGGATTATTCACTATTGATCATCGAAAATGACATAGTCATCGCTGGTAATGCTCTGCCTATTCCCGACACGTTATTGGATCTTGGAAGTTCAAGAATTCACTTCGATAAATGTTCAACGTCATTTCTTTTTCTGTTTTCCAGCGATGACGGTTTCATTCAACAAAATCTCAATATGCCGCTTGCGATTAAAGCTTTCGAGGAGAGTAACAACACTAACTACAAAATCTCTTTTTACCCGGGTGCCGGTCATCTTTTGGAACCACCCTACAGTCCACTCACAAAAATCAGCTTTTTAAATAAAAAAAAAGTATTATGGGGCGGAAAACCTAAAGAGCACGCTGTTGCACAAGAAAAATCTTGGAAGGAAATGATCAACTTTTTGAAGAGAAAATTGGACTTAGTGTCAAATCTGTGAGTTTTGAGATTTTTCAGAAGGGTAGTGATAATCTAAGTGTATTAAACACAAATTTGTTTACACTTTTGAAACTCCCTCTTCAGCAATAAACTATTTATATAGAGTCAACCCTGCAGGCACTGATTGGCTTCCTGGTTTCTATCTGCATCACTAAGTGAAAATCAAACCAGTTAATTTCTATGCAATCCAATTCATTAGATGAATTTAAACGATGTTTTAATACTTTAATAGTTGAATCCAGTTTGTGGCATAATACCAATTTAATTTGTACTTTTTGTACCTGTGAA
>QXVX01005602.1:1869-50524 GCA_013436065.1 Halocynthia aurantium | reverse complement strand
TGTTATCGATAACATTCTTGATATTTCTGTTCATTAAATGAGGCTTGTATGTGACACAGAAGAATGTTTCAATATCATTGCAGTTACAATATTTCATGCTTAAACGTTAGATCTTTAGAATTTTCCATTGTATATCTAATTGTGTATAAAATATATATCTCATTGAAGTATTTGATTAGTTCACTGTGTATTAGATATGTTAAGTTCATATTTCAATGAAATCCTGAAATCTCTTTTTTTATAGAATGGTGTTGTNTAATCACACAATCCCTATGTGTAACAAGGTGCATTCTATTAGAACATTGCGCTGAGTTATGCCAAAGCAGAAACAATTCTATGGCAGAACCCGGTTTAAATTATGCTGCGGTTTTGTGTCGCGAAACAAAATCTCTATATTTTGCTAGGTAAAGCAAGTCTTATCTGGTCTACCTGTGATCCTAAAACATTAGTGTGCACACATTACCATGATGGCACCAGTTTTATGTGAAACATCTAGATAAATTAGAGAAATTTTTAACATCATTTGACTCTGTTCTGATACAAGAAAATATATAACATAAATTATTTTCATTCCTTATTCCAGTGCGTAAAAAAGAACAGTGCGGTGCTTGTTCAGAGATCTTATCAACCCACATTGTGTGCATGGCATCCTGTACGTAACCTCCTCGCTGTAGGATGGGAAAATGGTATTACATTTCCTGCATATTGTATTGTTATACAAGTTGCAGTTACTCTCAATTAAATGTGGTCATTGTCACTTAAAAAATTTATAACTGAATTAAAACATCACTTTTTTGTTTAGGTGAGCTGGTTATATGGAACGAGCACACACAAGATCTTCATGAAATATCGACAGTACACAACAGTGCTATCACTAGTTTAAAATGGTCAAATAATGGATTGAGAATCGCTACGGGTGACAAGGTGACTTTGGCCGATCCAACTTCCACTTAGGATGTTATTGTTATCGATAACATTCTTGATATTTCTGTTCATTAAATGAGGCTTGTATGTGACACAGAAGAATGTTTCAATATCATTGCAGTTACAATATTTCATGCTTAAACGTTAGATCTTTAGAATTTTCCATTGTATATCTAATTGTGTATAAAATATATATCTCATTGAAGTATTTGATTAGTTCACTGTGTATTAGATATGTTAAGTTCATATTTCAATGAAATCCTGAAATCTCTTTTTTTATAGAATGGTGTTGTCTCTGTATGGCGAGTTGACGAACAAGGCAGAGTACAGTTGAATCCAGTCTGTCGTTTAGAATTGGGCGGAGAAATCACACAATGCATTGTGCCAACCTTTGGAAATAATGATGATGCCATGAGGTATATAATATACAAATCATAAGGTATCTTAAGGGTCCTTGTCAGCATTTACATTTCTGTACCTGCTCTAGTTGTGGTTAAGTTGTTTTCTTCCCATCACTATCCAATATACAGTCGCATTGCATCCCTGGCCAGAGCTGCAGTCAGTGGCGATGAGAGTGCTCTCGATCAGTTGTCCGGTGTCAATGGAAGCAAAGGAGCATCAAAACTACGGACGTCCAATAACGCAAACCATGGCGTTTCATTCTATGTCGGTTCGAGCAAAGGTAAATGAAAAATACCACAATAGTTGTTATTTAAACGATGTGTTTGAAACTTAATAATTGATAAGCTTTGAAATATTTATTGCAGTGAAGATTACGCCTGTGTATTTAACAGACTTTTTCCTGGGTGAAATTCTTGAATTTGATATTACACATACATACAAAAGTTATGTGAAGCTTTTGACTGATGAAAAGAAATATAAACCAATTGGTTGTTGTATCACGCTACTAAAGTAATACAGGAAAATATCAATTAATAGATGACTTCCTTCGCAGACTTATATTGTATTGTCCCATATTCAATTTCAAGCCATTATTTTTCATGAATCATTCTCTTAGCTTAATGAATTGAACTTCTTCAATGTTTTAATTCATTTTCAGGGGAAGTACACTACATTGACAGCAAAGGTTCCAGTTTCCAGTGCTTGAAATTAGATTCAGCCATTCGAAAATTGCTTTTTTATAAAGACAAAGATGCTCTTGTCTCATTATCGTCAGATCTACAGGTAAGATTACTGAGCAAGTTTTTTTTTGCACAATGATGTACACTCGAAGTGCAGAGGTAGACTAATTTTTTTTAACATCTTGTGCACATAAATATTTACCACACTTAATGAGCAATAGCATCTGTACAAAAAAAACTAGAGTTTTCCTGCTCTACCAGCTAGAGAATTTCTGTACCGTTGAATCTCAGTTTTGAAAATCTTTCACAGGTAGCTGTCAGCAGGGTACATGGTGATGGTAAGACTGAAGAATTGCTTTCAGTTAAACTAAGTGGCCAGGGAAAGGCCGATGTTACTTGGGCAGGAGACGGACTCCTGGCTGCTGCAACATCAGACAGATCATTGAGGCAAAACATCTAATATTTTCGTTGTTGACAATACCCTAGGACCTAGAAGACGTAATTCATCATTTTAATCTTCTCAAAATTGTATTTATACAGGCTTTGGGATCTTGGAAGTGGTGACAATTACACTTTATCACTTGAAAAGAAAAGGGGTTTTGATACCGAAGAGTGCATCACTTGCGTGTCTTATTCAAACGAAAAGCGTGAGTTGGGCTACTTACATACCTTAATAGAATGAGATTTAAATCCTTATCGGATCATTAACTTGAACAAACTGATATTGCTTTATTAAATGTAATCGGATAATGGGAATGCTCAAAATTGACTTCCCACTTAGTACTGCACAATTCTAATTAATTGGTGATCCAAGTATCCACTTCCTGTGCTCAAGGAATGTTCACAGAACTGGAGATGAACTGGAGACTGATATAACACTTATCATTAATGCTTTCGTACCTATCTGTAATCTCAGGTATCTTAGCTGCCGGAACCAATCATTCAAAAGTAGCGATGTGGAGCTTTGCCCCATCGAAACTGAGTTCTGAAGAGCAGTGGCAGTTGCTTCAAGCTACAAAAATAGAAACAGAAGCTTTACATTTGGAAGTGAATTCATATTGATTGACTGATATTGATTTTGTAAATTACCATGGTAGCTGTACTAATGATGCGCATAATTATTTTCAGTGGTGTCCCAGAAAGCCTGTTGTGATGGTAAACGGTGATCATTCAGTTTATCTTCTGACAGAGCAAAAGATGAATTGGGCCTTGTCTAACGTACTGCTTGCAGTTCAGACGACCCCAAAGCACGCACTTGTAGAAATTATTGGTAAAAAGACTTCACTTCCGCAAGGTACTACAGTGTTTTGTATATATGATTGAAGTATAGGATAGTTCAAATCTTCTGATCAATGTGAGATTTATTTGTTTGCATTATTTTAATGCTCTTAGTGTGAGTTCTTTGACTCGAGGCTGTGATAGGTTTTCTGTTACCTGTATATATGTGAAATATATCTCTTTATTAGGTGTTGGCGCTTCGTCTATCTTAGCCAGTATAACGGAAAGTTCTGCATCATCTTCAAAAAATATTCTTCAACATATCGATTCCGAGTTTTTCTTCACAGGAATCGCACTGGCAAATGTAAGACTTTCCTTCTGTTATATGGTTATTAATATTTTTTGTTCGATTTTTTTATATTGTTTATTTTAGCAAGCCATCGCCATCTGGAATGGAAGTCAAGTCATAATCTATGACATTGTAAATGGATCTATAGTACTTTCGGGTATGTTCCTTTGTTTGGAGAATTATTCAACCAGAGTTCGAGGAATTTTAGGATTAATTTTGACTTGATTTGTAGGTAATTTTGTTGTTGAATCTTCTCTCAACGCATTGCACGATCAGAGTTTCTTTTCCGTCGAAGCCAGGGATCCTAAGAAAGGAGCGGTTATTACAGTTAGGAACTTCCAGGTATCGTGTAGTAGACAAAGGACAGTATTATACAGTTGTTGTTTTGATAGTGGGTTACTTTTCTTTACTATGTATGATTTCCTCTTGCTTATAGGGAACTGTGAAGCAATTACTCCAGTTCCAAGACATAGAGGGTGACATCAGTATCTTAAACGTCAACGGAAATTCCATGGTAGCTGCAACAACTTCTGGCTATATCAGAGTTTTTGATTTGAGCAGAAGGTATGATATTTAATGAATCAATAATACTATTATTAGTAGAAGTGAAGCGGAAATATTGTCATTGTTGATAGATATTTTTTGAATTAAATCCTCATTTCAGAGATGTGAAACCTCTCTGCAATGCTAAAAACATCGGGGAAACGATCCCCTATTTTGGATCCATTCAGTCGGCAAAATGCAATTGCAATGGATCTAAAGTTGCTCTGCTGGTTAGGAAGGTAACAAAGAGATAGAATGTAACAATGGTTTTATATTGTTGTCGGCATGTATAGTGTTTATGTACAGTATTTATTATGGATTCCTAGGATAACCAAGTTCCTCATTCAAAACTATTTGTTTGGGAAATGGAGGCGGATCGCTTAGACAACTTCGACTTTGATTCTGACGACAGGAAGAAAAGCGCAACAAAGCGATTTGATCAGTCGCTCAATGATATTGATGAGTAAGTTGTATAAATTTATGTATGGCAAAACCATACAGACTTGAAAGCTGAAATTTATGCTATTCAAGTCAGGGTAGGGAGTGGCTCTGGCAAAAGCCAATTTACTGTGTTTCAAGCACTGACATATTTCAAATGTTGAACTATATTTTGAATATATATTGTGATATTGCAGCCATGGAATAGTAATTTTCATTGTGTTTAATTTATCCAGAACTCATGTACAGTCAAGCATGGATGTGAGCGGCAGGTATCCTTTAACTCTCCAGTGGGACACGGAAGAACCTCGATTGCTTGCCTGCGAAGCTCAGATCACTGACACTGCTCGCAAATCATTCAACGAATCCCATAAAAACGAAAGTTTTTTCACCGAAACCAGAGAATCCCTGGTTAGTTGAAATCAACACCTAACATAAATTATTGATAGTTTTGAAAAGGTTTATGAAAATACTGATGCACATAAATTATATTTTGTGTCATAAGGTGGGGGTGCTGGTCGTGTCTCTGTTCAGCACGCCAGAAGAAGGCGTTCTTGTACAAGATACATTCGAGAAAACAGCAGAAAAAGGAAGTTTTGTTGGACTCAAAGTGCCAAACTTTTATTTTGCTAAAACCGTGAGTGAAACCGTTTTATTTGACGTGATTTCAATCAGAAATTTTTGTATTTTACACGGATTCGAATGTTTTTCGTAGGTGATCTCTTCTGAAGGTACAGAAGAACGATCTAGTATGTCATCAGCTAATTCTTCAACTGAAAATGTAAGTAACCAGTAGTTAGTTTATGGCTATGTGATCCAAGCTGTGACAGGGGGGGGGATATGTGTTAAATATTGTTATCTGTCTCTTACGTTATTTATAAAGGTAACTGCCAACTAAAAAATGGTATACTATCAAAGTCGAGATACAGCAAATAATTTTTAGAATAAATTAGAATGGATATTTCAAATTCGAGAAACTCTGGTATTAAATTTGAATGTCAATTTTAACTTAGCCCTTGCATAGTTGGCAATGTTCATGTTCTATATGTGTCTGAGTAAGTATCCATGGAAACCTATTTTACATTTATTGCCAGAACACTGTGTGTCGCACCACGATGAGAGACTTCACCGGACTTGAAAACTGTGATGAATCAACACGCTGTGCCCTCATGGACTTCAGCTTCTACCTGACAATCGGGAACATGGACGAAGCATTCAAATCTATCAAACTCATTAAGAGGTATAAGTTCTTTGGATTCTTATTATGAACGGTTAGCCTGCAATATTCGAATTTCAACATCAATATTTTGTTGTTTGCTTTTTAGCGAGGCAGTTTGGGAGAGCATGGCTAAAATGTGTGTCAAGACGAGAAGAGTAGACGTTGCAAAAGTATGTCTGGGACGAATGGGTCATGTCAGAGGTGCCCATGCATTGAAACTTGCCGAAAAAGAACCCGAAACAGATGCCAAAGTGGCCATGTTGGCCATACAACTTGGAATGAATGTAATGCGTATTTTCGGAAATTAGATATAATAAATAAATTTAACTATTCAAATTGATTAAAATGTTTTTCCACCGTACTATCAAGGCATACTATGTTTTGAATATTGTCAGTTTTTTGAATTGTTCTATCTCAAATCTTCTGCCATCTAACTCGACTAATCTACCTGAAGTGTAATTTTTTATGTTGTTTTTTTCATAGGAAGAAGCAGAAAAATTGTATAAAAGATGCCAAAGATATGACTTGCTCAACAAATTCTATCAAGCTGTTGGAAGATGGGCTAGTGTAAGTCATAATAATATGAGTGTGGAATTTGAAATATCTTTAGAAACTTCAGGCCTTTCGAAGTACTCGCCTTTACCATCACTGTATATCATGCAACCCATATTTCTATAGATAGAAGTTACCAATCTATTGTAAGTATGTTGTCTGCTTGTAGTTGCAGTTGTCTTTTACCATTCAGGCACTTGAAATTGCGGAACAAAATGATCGCATACACTTGAGAACCACAGTGCACAACTATGCCAAGCACCTGGAACATTCGGGGGACATCACTGCTGCTATTCCTATGTACGAATTTACCTTCTGTTGATAGTATATGTAATTTACACTGTATGTTTGTAACAGTTGTTTCCAAACGGACTGAGATCCCAAATTTCTGAACAAAATAACCAGCCAGCATCCAATAGTTTTGATTTAATCTGAGCAAAAAATGTCTAGCCTGACTTTCATTAACTTTTCTTCGGTTTATGCAGGTTCGAGAAAGCAGGTACGCATCATTTTGAAGTACCCAGAGTCTTGTTTGAAGATATTGAGATGTTGGAAACTTACATCGACAAGTCAAATGACAAGTAACAACTACTTCATTTCATGCAATTATAAAACATTTAACTTTTAATATTACATCTCCACCGATATGTAGGATTTTTCATCGGTGGTGGGCGCAGTACATGGAGTCAACAGGTGATATGGATACAGCCCTGCAGTACTACGAGAAGGCCAAAGACATTTTGTCATTGGTCAGGGTGTACTGCTATTGTGGAGAATTGATCAAAGTGAGTGGTTTTTGGATTACGGTGGAATCGTTGTATTACTTAGTCCTTGACGGTTTGACTTGCAATGACAGGCCTCTGCGTTAGCCAATGAAACAGGGAACCGCGCTGCTTGCTATCACCTTGCAAGACATTATGAGAATAATGAAGATATCAAAGAAGCTATCCACTTTTATACCCGTGCTGCAACTTATGGGAATGCTATTAGAATCTGCAAGGTATGCAGTATGTGTATTTTACTTAGAAAACTATATCACTATATTACTGCTCATGCATTAAAGGAACATGGATTTGAAGATCAGTTGATGAACTTATCGCTTCTAAGCACTCCGAATGACATGATTGAAGCTGCAAGCTACTATGAAGACAGGCCAGATACTGTTGACAAAGCAGTTATGCTTTACCATAAGGTGAGAATATAAATTATATTGAAAAATGGCTAACAGTAGGAGCCAATTGCTCACTGCAATTGAACTTATTGACATTCTACATTTCAGGCTGGCCATTTTTCGAAAGCTCTTAAGTTGGCATTCGATACTGAACAGTTTACTGCATTAGAACACATTGCACAGGTAATTTGGTTGTCTGTACTGAAGAAACTAGTTGTACTATCATCATAAAGTAGAAGTCTATACTAGATGATGTATTTCACAGCAAATCACGCTCATTTGTTTGTTGTTCCTATTTCACTCACTATCCTATTATGCCCATTGCATGTACTCTCTCGTTCTGTCTGCAATGTATAGTTTCATCACATACTATAATTTGATCAGGATTTAGATGAGAGAGCTGACCCTGTTCTACTAGAGAGATGTGCCAACTTTTTCTTAGAACATGATCAATATGACAAAGCCGTGAGCTTGCTTGTCATCGCAAAGAAGGTAATTCCATATTGCCATATTAAGAACAGTATGATGTACCTATGTATTTAACTTCATTTTTCATAATTTCCATTTAGTATTCGGAGGCAGTTGATCTCTGCCTGGAAAACAATGTTAAATTGGATGAGAATTTGGTAGAAAGGCTGTCCGTTCCCAAGGATGCTGAAGGATATTCTGCCACCACAAGAGTGCAACTTTTGACTAAGATAGCTAACTGCTGCATGAAGCAAGGAGCTTATCACCTTGCTTGCAAAAAATATACACAAGCTGGCGATAAGGAGCAGGTTGTAATTTTAATCATTTTTAGTTGTTCAATTTGATCCTGTTGATTGATATTCAAAGTTGTCTCAAATTATTTACTATATAAATATAGCAGAGTTCAACTATATTTTAGAATAGTGTTCCATTAAACTCTGATTATAATCACTCTCATGTAAATTAAGTGAAATAACTCATTGTAACTAATGAAGGCGATGAGAGCTCTTTTGAAATCTGGTGATACCGAAAAAATCATCTTCTTCGCGGGAGTGTCCCGTTCTCGAACAATATATGTGATGGCCGCAAACTATCTGCAATCTCTCGACTGGCGTAAAGACCCAGAAATAATGAAACACATTATCAATTTCTATACGAAAGGAAGAGCATTGGATTCACTTGCAGGGTTCTATCATGCCTGTGCACAAGTAAGACACCAACTACCTGGTTGAATTCCATTCCTTACTAACTTTCAGTTTCTTTTCATGCGCTCAAGGTCGAAATAGACGAATATCAAAACTATGACAAAGCAATGGGAGCTTTGAGTGAGGCATACAAGTGCTTGAGCAAAGCAAAAATGACAAATAAGCAACAGCAGGAAGATAAAATGGCAGAGCTGAAAACGAGAATCGCACTTGTGAAAAAATTCATCCAAGCAAAACGGTTAATCCAATATATAATTTAGGCAGAGTTTCCGTTCGATTCGAATTTTTAACACTTCATTACTATGTAAGCTAAAAATGATCAAGAAAAACAGGGAACAACAAGAAATTTATTCATGTTTAAAATACAGGAATGACAGTAATCCAATATTACGGACATGTAAGCGTAAGGACATTGTAAGCAACAGTTTCCAATAAGCTAGTATTTCTATTTATTTCTGGAATAGTTTTTGTATCACGTAGTAAAGATGGTATAAAACTACAACTCTCACGTCTGAGTATCTTATTTTAACTGCTTCATGCTAAATTTTATTTTTTCATTCAGTTTATTTGACACTGATGCTAGTGAGGCAGCAAAACAATGTCAGGTTTTACTAGCAGAGTCGGAACTAGACTCTGCGGTACGTGTGGGAGATGTCTATGGGCTGTTGGTCGAAAACTACGCCCAATCTGACCAACACGATAAGGTAATGTTAGCTTTATAAAAAAAATTGCAGATTGCCCTGAACACTTTTTGTATACACCTCGCAATATATAATTTTCCTTCGAATTTACTTATGCACAGGCTTATCAAATGATGCAAGAGATGCAGTCACGAATACCTACAGTTAACATGGCATATTATATCAACATGAGAACCATAGAGGCTGTACACTCTACATTGGGCATCCCTCTTGGTCGGGGAACGAATGCAGGTAAAAAAATCAGTCATTCCAACGACAGCGATGAGGATGATATGGATGATGACGTTACAGAGGAAATATACAACAATGGCGATTCCACCGTCGATACGTTCAGGTTTCGATGATATCACAGGAAAATTATTGGTATCACATTCCTTCTTCTTCACAGAATTTTTATGTTGCGTTTACTTTGTTGAAAATATTTCAATAGTTTATATTTTGGTACTAGATGTCTATATCAATGTTGTCTTGTCATCGTTCCTGCGATTCTTCATTCTCAAATTAAATTTAGTAGGTAGCATTGTAACTCTAGCAGTAATAAATCTGTAGTATGTAATAATATCTTTTAGATATCACAGACAATAGATTTCTCTGTAGAAGTTTAAAATTCAAATCTTGAAATAGATTTTTCTCTCAGAAAAATGGCCATACCTCGTATTCCTATTTAATTTTTCTTGAGTTGTGCCTTGGACACAGGTTGAAATTTTAATATGTCACTTGTTTTTATGTCAATTTTTTTCCTGGCACTACAGGATCAACGTGGTTTGTGACGTTGATTTCTTATCAGATAATTGTATATTCTCGAGGCTCTCGTTTCTACTTAAAAGCATATAACTTTATGTTCTCATTCCCATGTCATATTAAACAATGACCTGCAAATTCAAGTTTGACATCCCTTGTGGCTAAGAGCATTTCTTTGGAAATAACACTACACTACTAATCCTGTTTTACTAACTCTCCTAGTAGTGCAAACCACACAACATATTAAACATCGTTTGATTTTACTACTCTCCGGCTTCCCGTACCTTAAACTACAAGGCAAATGACAAAATTGTACTTGATGAAGTATTTTCATTCCATTATTTTGTAATTACAGAGCTAAAAATTCATGGTTTCAAAAATTATACAAGATTGTGAATGCATGGAACTTTTAGCAAAGAGATTTCACACCGCGTCATTACACGAAGTCCATTCCAGTTGTGGCTGTTTAGTGAAACCCAGTTCAGTCTTTGGTAGAATCATTGCACATTGACTTGACAGCAATTGTCATTGCTTTCAAGCCTGATAAAATATGGAAGTTACAAAGGTTGTAAAGAACTTGTGGATTGGATTAAGTGAAAAGTGTCAAAGCTATCATCATCTTTCATGTATCTAATGAACTAATTTACTACATTCCTTTTTTTTTTCTGTAGAACAAAGGATGGTTAGATATTAATTTGGTCTATGCAACCGCTTTTTCTCTTCTGCAAGAAATAGAAATGCTGTCAGTAATACAATCCGAACCCTGCTGGCGACAGAGAAAAATTTCATTCGAAGTGACAGTAACGAGACTGAATTTACAGCGAGAAGTGCACACGCCATATTCTTCCTCCTGCGTGAAGGACTGTCTACGGACTATTGAACATCATCATGCTGGGACAATGAAGTTTACTTCGACGTTCTAGTTATAAGTGCTTAGTGTCCTCGCGTAGAACAGTGCTTTACTTTGTTGGTCAGTGCGCAATTGATGACGCCTTTCCACAGAGACTGCTATTTGAGGTAGGATTTATAAAGCAGTTTTGATTTGCTCATATCCTTTTCTTGTTCCACGACAAATATCAAATCTCTTACGTTGACTCTTCTGATTCGAGGCCTGATTGTCTGCGGGAAGAAAAAAAGAAGTTGCGTTATGACAAAGAACTATTGTTGCGTGAATGGATGCCATGTGGAAAATGCCGTACCGATGATCGTGCAGGAGAGGTAAAACTGCCTGTTGTCTGCAATGAAAAGTGCATTAAGTACAACACATCACAAGTGTATGATGACCAGTGAAGAAGAATGGAGACTTACCTCTGACACCAGGCCCGGTTTAGTAGCTTCAATCTTTGGCTTTTTTCGCCTAGGACCTATCGCATTCCTCGCTGTTTCGTCAGCATTTCTTATCTGCATTTTCTCCATCTCCAACTGTTGCATTTCCTTTGCACGCTGTTTCAATCGCATCTGCTCAGGATCCTCGTTCTTTGATCGACTCTAATGAAATATTTGAGAGTATTATAAGGGGAGCAACATTTAGGAGTCAACTCCAAAACACTATAAAATTCTCATGCCTTCATTGCTCGCATTAGTACTTCTCTCTCCGTTTCGGCGTGCCTCTTCTTTTCTAGTTGGTCTAGTTGAAGGAGAAACTTGAGTTGAGATTTAACATCTTGAGTGGATTCGTAATGTTCTTTCTCCTGAAAAATGAGAACACAGCTGATAAAACCGTTGTAAAAGTTATAGTTGTGAAAAGTGGAATTTCAATTCACACCTTAAAATTGCCCATCCGATGGAAGGCAACTAACGTGACTTTTTCTATGAGGTCTTTGATTCTTGCTTCCACGGCATGAGCGGCAAACTCGACGACGTCGGAGCCAATTTGTTGAATACTAGGATGTTTAGTAACTGAAAAGAAACACATTTACCACACGTTTAATCAAACATATTTCCTTTTTTCAAGGTATAGGTTTTTGGTGTTACCGATTTCTGCAATTCTTCTGGAAAAGATAGCTGTATTTACAATGGTGGAGTCCTCGCAAGAACGGACTTGGGAACCCACTAATTCGGAATTGGTAGCAAGGATACGTGCACTTTCTTCGGACAAATTTACTCCGGCCATGGAAGCCACATCATTGATGTCATCGTCATCTCTAAATACAAGAACCATGCCTTAGTGTGGAAGGCTAAGAACATGAACAGTAAGAATAAGTGAGAGGCGCCTTACCTGAAAGTGCCTCCACTGCCACCCCCACCACCCATAGATGCTGCCGTAGCCCATTTCTGTGTTGACAGTCTCAGTGGTGTGGTTGGCACAGGTTGTGATGACATGGACAAGGAATTTGACGGTGTGATTGTCCTGGATGTACTCTGTGAAGGTGGCATTGGACTAATCAGCTTCTGGTACTATGGAAACAAGAGTCCAATGTGTTTATACAGGCCATCTATAGTTAGTGATTGCTTAGATTGCTAGAAAGTTGCCTATGTTAACGCTCTATGAAATGTAATGTAACTCAATGGCAATTGCTAGTCTCTTACTTGGTTTGGCAATAATGGAGAAGATGATACTCTGGGGAGTCGGATGTCAGGAATAGTGTTTTGCTATTAAAAGTATACAATGCGATTAGTAAAAGTAAATTATACACAGCAGATAATGCTGATCACATCTACCTTCTTTCCAACAGGTTTAGGTTTGGCAACAGGTCTCCTAGCTACTGCTGTCATTGGCTTCAGTTGGTTGGCTGACTGATTTGAGGAGACCGAAGCAGCCGTGGAAGATGCCTGCAATGCAGCTGCCGCGACTTGCGGAGGAACTGAACCAGAACCTCCGCTCTGTTGCATCATGGTTAACCTTAGCAACGGGAGACTCCGCTGCAAATTTAAAAATACAAGGATGTTAATTATACCAAAAGAGCCAATCGGAATTTACTAGCTTACCTTTAAAAAAGGAACGAGGTATGGCTGTGGAGCTGAATTGAGCTCAATTTGCAATTGCTGTGTAAAATGTTCCGGCTCAATTTTGTCATCGATTAGGTTTTGCACCAGCTTTTTGACATTGCTAACTGTTGTTGGAGATTGGCCGCCTGTAGACGCAAGTTTTATTAAAGTTGTGAGGAAATTTCGACACTTGGTGACGTTGACTACGTCCTCCTGTGAAGGAAAATCATCCATCAGTATAATGCAGTGGCATTAGGAGAAGATACGATTGATGTGATATCAAACTCACTTGGGACAATGTTATGGACTGACCACTTGCAGTACCCTGTCCTAAACTGACTTCTGATTTACTAGTTGTAATCAACTGTAACAGAGATAAATGAGATAAACAGATCAACATAGATATCAATTGAATCAGCATTAATGACCACGAAATTTACTAACTGGTTTTCCTGGGACTGCTTTCACGGTATTGGTTACTGGAGCCATATTTCTCGACATTGTTTGTCCCGTTACAGCAGCTGTGGATACCTGGTGGAAACAACCATCCGTATTATATCACTGATTGAATTCAGCAAAGGAAAATGACTTCACAAGTCAACAAAAGAAGAATACAAGGAAGAACGTTTAACCTGTGTTACTACACCCATCACTTGCGTTTTAACAGGTAATGCTGAAACTTGTGTTTGAGCCACCGAAATGATGCCTGTTGAATTTTTCAAACAGACGACTGTTGAGGTGGGGGTCGCCTGTGCGGGTATGCTGGTTGTGGTCATAACAGAAGAATTGTTGAGGGAGTTGCTGTTTACCAAAAGTAGCTGGCCATTTTGATTCCTGGCTAGTACCATTCCTATATCGGAGAAAGTTTATTAACAAGATTGAACAGACATCGATATTTATCACATTAACCTCAAATGTATCACAGCTCATCGAAGGCAAACTTGCATATAAAGTATGCAAGCATGGGGAATATTATGGTCATCAAATTTACTTCATTTGTCAGAGTCAATGTTCGGAAAACAATTATAATATTGAATTGCTACAGTACTACCAAGTCTACTACCATTTTAAAAATCTATTTTCCCCTCTTCTATTTTTGATTGAAATCCAACAGGTTCATCCTAACACATGTGTAATAGAAATATAAAGCACCTTTAGCACTAAATAGATAAGTATGTTTATAACCACAGTGCCTCACACATGGAAGAATCTTAGTCAGAGCTAGTAAACTGCGATTATGGGGAAGCTTTCTAAATAAGGTATTCTGGAAACGCAGAGACTAGGATGGGACAGCAGAGTTGATGAGGTACAAGAAGGCAGAAGATTTTGTGCCCATTTGTATTAGCACTTTGAGACTTTTTGTCATAAGCAGGAAAGTTTTGTAAGTGAAAAATTTTAGCATTCGCCTCACCTGGAGGAATGGTAAGACCGGAGGGAATTTGAACTGAACTAGGATGGGGAGGTCTCTGTACAAGAACCTGCTGAGGAGTAGACGACAACCTGGCTGGTGCTGTGGCCGTTGGCGCAACCATCGAGTTGACCGGGTTAGATCTCGGCGACCCTACATTCTGCTGCTGCTTGCCTGTCTGTTGCATAGAAGTCATCGGTTTCATACCCCCCGCGTTCACGGACGATGCCGGGCTAGTCAACCTGATGGAAACTGGTGAAGGAGCTGAAGACGATGCTTCATGCATACCTGAGTGTTTTTGTACGTTCATCATGTTATCTGTGAATGTGCTGTTTGTGTTTGTGTTCCAGCTATTTGAGAATAGCTGTTGTTCGTTTCCAGGAGTACTAGTCCTTATGTGTTGCTGTGGGACAGAAACGCCGTTCTTGGTCGCAACGACCCCCGTAAGTGGTATTTCCATTCTGGTATTATTCACGTGTATATGGTTATTGGTGTTCACGATCAAAGCTTGCGATGCTGGCGGAAGTATTGCTGTACCGTTAGAGCTAGGTGTGCTGACCCTCATTGCAAGAGAGATTTAACCTCGGGAGACAGTACCGAAATTCAGCCCACTGAGCTCTATACGGCGATAGACATT
Source organism: Halocynthia aurantium (assembly GCA_013436065.1). Classification (NCBI taxonomy): domain Eukaryota; kingdom Metazoa; phylum Chordata; class Ascidiacea; order Stolidobranchia; family Pyuridae; genus Halocynthia; species Halocynthia aurantium. The sequence continues at coordinate 35,441 of QXVX01005602.1, read as the reverse complement.
ACAAAACCTGAAAGAAACAAGCTTACAATTCACTTTCTGGTGATGCATTGGTTCTGTTGATTTTTTATACAGTAAAATAACAATATTATTTCAATGAAGTATTCTACCAAGGTCTCTTAACTAAGCACAACACTAAGTCCAGTTAATATTGTGAGATATCACAGCCGTAATAACAGTCCATAAGTATTATGAAATCCCAATTCTGACATCCACACACGGAATATATCTACTATGCATATCAGTGCATTATGTAAGCTTGAAATTTTAATAACAACAAATATATCAGTAATAGTCCCGAGGCAACCCGGTTGTCCCAGTTACATAACCCTCTAACTAACCCTTAACTAATCCTTATAGGGTTACCACAACATCCCCGCCAATTGGTGCAATACAATACTCGACTCAATGTACATGTTCATCGTTGTTTATTAACTATTGCTAACAAATTATTATATTTCAATGTCTTCTATAGTGTAAACTCTAACTGCGACAACTGCTGCTGCACTGGTGTTTATTTGCGGCATACACGCGATATTAGTCGAAGATCTGTTGCATCTGTTTATGAGAACGCCGACTACATTTCGATGATTGAAAGAAGCTATTCCCGACTGCGCCATCATTACTCGGCGGCTATCACTACAAAAATGAAATGCGCATGCGCCAAAAATTCGCCTTTCTAAGGGAGTGAATAATATCTTTTACGAGGAAGGGAGATAAATTCAAATATTGGTATGTTTTGACGGTGGAAAAGTTACAGTTATGATGCATTCCACATAATTTATGATCAAAAGATTTACTACAGAGAGTAACAAAAGGCATCCAACATTGTGGTAATCTTTGGTCAAGATCAGCCGAAATACACAGGGAATGTCATATGACCTGCAATTCCACCGCGACCCAATCAAAAATCCATATGTTTTGAACTGTTACAGAAGTAATTGAAATTTGAGACCGAAAAATGAATTAGCGTTTCATGTTAACTTAATTTCCAGTCGCTCTTACTAAAATCTGAACTAAAAAAATAATGATACCCAGCTGCTAATGATTTTCTGTACAGTACAAAAATTAACATAATCATTACCGATCACCGCATGATGTAATCAGCCGTTTGAGTGGTATTCTGGAAGCGTTTGTATTTTCGAAAATAATCTGAACGATCCCTCTTCCCAAGATAAAACGTATCACCCAGAATCTCGTCAGATTTTTGCCTTTTTCCTTTCAATTATTTTTCAAACCGAAGTAAGAGAATAGACGTAGTAAGACGTACGTCATCGATGGCTGTTTGCGAGCGTGAACATAGCTGCACATACAAATTACGCGCGTGTCGATCGTCGAACGTCGCGGGATAAACATTAGCTTTGTATTTGCGATAGTTTTAGTTCTCGAGTACTGGTTGGCGTTAAGACGTACGCGTAAAATCAAGATTAATCCCGTTTATGTTAGTATCAACGCGACAAATAAACCATGAGTAGTGGGACACCCTATATCGGGAGTCGGATTAGTTTGATTTCGAAGGCGAAAATACGATATGAAGGGGTATTATTCACGATTGATGCCGAAAATGCAACTGTAGCCTTGGCGAAAGGTAGGTATCTTTTTTCGGAATCTGTGCAGCTCATGACCTGAGTGTTCAACCGTTTACGAGCTTTGGTATTTAGAAAATATTGTAGTTTTATTGTATTTTTAAAATGGTTGATAATTTTATTTCAGTGAGGTCATTCGGAACCGAGGATCGGCAGTGCGATAGAGTCGTACCACCTCGCGACGATTTGTATGAATATATCATTTTCCGTGGAAGTGATATAGAAGACCTCACTGTGTGTGAGCCCCCGAAACCCCCGCAGTTACCAACTCCGAGCCTGCCCCAAGATCCTGCAATTGTTCAGGTAAAATAAGCCTTTCTTTTGTTACCAATGTATGTACCAACTTATGTATAATAAATGTTATGTTAATTTAGAAATTATATTTTAATGTGTTCCCCCATTTGTAGTCTGGTTTCACTTCTCAGCATTCTGGCTTGCTACCACCACAACCTTCTCATATTCCGACTCCTTATATGCCACCGCCGTACTATGGCATGCCTCCATACAGTACAATGCCACCTAACAATCAGTCACACATGTTACCACCACCCGGACCACCACCACCACCTATGGTGCAAGGAAACCGACCATTACAGCAACAACCTGGACATCCGGCTAATTTATCTGCAGGTGATATTCTTAACAGTGTTCAATTTTATTTTTTTATTTTTATTAATAGCTATAATTAATTGAAGATGTGCTAGTATTTCTTTGTTCAATGCAATTCAGGTGCTAGTGCAAAGTCTACATCTCCGCCATCTGTTGGTCGTATTTCCCCAACTTCAGATCAAGGGGTTCAAGCTGGGCATCCAGTAATACAACAGCATGACAATCGTAACTTTCACCGGTATTGAGATTGATTTTACTTGTAGATTGTTGTTCCCGTGCGCTGCAGAGAATTTCCATTTTTGTAGTGGGTAGATCATTTTGACTTGGCCATTTCATAAGTAGCTCGCATGCTGAAAAAGTGTGAGCACCCCTGCTATAAACACATGGCAAAACCATAAACAAGCAGAATTTTTATAGGTTGCAAATAAATCATCAGCCACTGAAAGCTATAGCTTCATTTATTCATTATTTATGTTGCATGGTCAATTTGGTATTTTTTTGCAACATTTAATATTCCATTTTGTTTTTATCAGACGTTCTCTTGATAATCGCAGTCAGAGCAATGCCTCCCCAAGCAATGAAACCGGGTATGAAAATCAAAGGCAGCATCATAACAACTGGCGAGGAAAGAATGACTATCAAAGAGGTAATAGAAGAACAATGTCAATCTTTTTTGATGTTGATAAGCTCAGGAAAACTTTATCATGTGGTAAAATCATGCGGTAAAATCCTTTTTACCCTCAAATGATCTCATTACAGCAAGCAGTATCAAATGATGATTGCACAATGGAATAATATGTAGAATGCCTTACTTCTTCATTTTTTTTACCTGAGCAATGTCAGGAAATACGCTAGTTATATGAGTAGCATGTAACAAAGTTTGCTAGGGTATTCCTCTCAGCATGAAAATGTATTGCTATAGTGGTAAATATAGTCTTGACCTCCCAAGGTATTTCAATGATAGTGTTATCAAAGAGAAATATTGTGCATATCACTTGTGTAATGATTGAATTCACATTCAGGCAATAGGAGAGGAAGCCGTGGTAGAGGACGGGGCCGATACAACGTTCCGCGAAAAAACGTTCTCAATTTCCAGGGCGACTTTGATTTTGAAAGTTCCAATGCCCAATTCAATAAAGAAGATATTGCCAAGGAACTCATGGAAAAGTTAAAGATTACTGGTAAAGATTACAATCTGATGAAGTTTCATGAAATATCTAGGACACTTCCCATATTTCAATATTGATACAGGCAAAAAAGAAGTTGAAAAGGAAACAAAAACTGATGAGAATACTGAAAAAGGTGATAGCGGAATCGATTCGGCGCATACTAATGAAACTGCGGAGGATTCTGATGACAGTGACAGTGCTACTTACTATGATAAAACGAAGAGTTTTTTTGACAACATTACCTGTGAAACAAACAATCCTAGAGGGTAAATTTTATTTCATTCTGTTCACATAATCATAGTAATCTTTTTTATTCTCTCTTCTAAGCAAATTGGTTTTGTGTTAAACATTTAAATATATAAAATTTGGATTTAGTGATTTGACAGAAAACATCAGTGATTTGATTTTTTTAAACATTGTTATTGTTGTTTTACTGGCAAAGTACAGTGCAAACTAGCATTCATGAATTCACGACTAAGAAGACAGAATGTCGGTGGTAAACTATGTAACATATCTGTTATGTTTGAAGTGATGGACAAGCTGCAAATTTCAGGGAAAGAATTACTTGGTCAGAGGAACGTAAAATGAATACAGAGACGTTTGGAACCACTTGGACTGGCAATCGTGGACGTGGCTACAGAGGCCGCGGTGGGTACCGAGGCAGAAACAACTATCGTGGTGGCAGATTTAGTGGGGGTTACAACAACCGGTACAACAAAGGTATCGTTGATTAAAATGCCTTAGATTTAAATCTTGATGTTTATTAATGCATATGTTCATTTATAATCGTAGGTTGGAACTATCAGTATGGCAATACTGGTGGCGGGGACGGTAACCGCAATGACTGGCGTCAGTACAACAATCGTGGTTATTACCGAGGTGGTCGTGGTAGATCATGGGGTTACAATGACACGCGACAGAGAAACCAAGATACAAACCAGGTTGACTATACAGATTTCAAAGTAGATCTAATTACTGTTAAAAGACCTACAAAATAAATTGATCTTTTACAAATTCCCATCAACAGCAAAAAAATACAGAAGCTTCCGCTGCCACAGGCCACTGATAACAAATGGGCGCAGCCACTTCTTTTTTCCAGCTCCAGCTGAGGACAGAGTTTAGTCGACAAAGATAATGTACATTTCAAGATAAAAATTTGTTTGGAGGGCCAAACCGAAAGCATGGTTGATTTATTTCTATGAGTTAAAGAACGTCACCTTTCAGTTTAACTGTTCATTCCCTTTCCGAACTGTCATTCGCACTATGAAAAAAGTTAGTTCGGTTTTTCAATCCAGCACCACTGGCATTTTGGAATGTCCAGTAAAACTACTTTACCTTTTTATGCCTGGAATTTGAGTATTTGTGATATTTGTTACGTCTATTGCTGACATTGTACTGTGTTATTGTAAATTTGATGGTTTCCTTTGGTTCGGCATCGAAATTGATTCTTGACATGTTCCTGTTATCGAATTAGAATATACTATACACAACTGGATAAACGATACCAGTGATTTAGCTCCTAGTTATTATTTAACAGCCATTGTTGTCCTTGTCACATCTTTAATAAAAATTCACATAAATCCAAAAATGGCTATTTCTCTGTAGCTTCTAGTACTGGGACCATTACCAATTCATTGCACAATGTTGGATCTCTACTGCCAGAACCTGCCATGTTGACGTTATAGAGGCATATCATGGGATTGCGAGCAAATCACGCAAATTTCCGGTCCTCTTCTAATTCAGTACATATGTATGCAGGCTTCAAACATTCCTAAGAAACCATTGGCTGACAATTCCAGTAACTGCTATGGAATTCTAGTTTTTGTCTCAATTCCTGGACTTCGTAGGGTGTATAGAAAATGACGTTCGCCGTTGTTATTGCAATATTATGTATTGGCATATTCGGTAGGGATAAATCGCAAATCGCGATGTTCATCAATGAATCAGAAATATGAGCAGATAAGAAGGAATGAACTGGTGCAGAATGTTCAAGAAATAATTTTGGCGGGAAATATTTTCTTGCCACTCGTCCTTGAAGAAGAGACGCATGTAACTTCGCTTTTACACTCGACTCCGCCTGTTAGTGGTTTTGTTTTCATTATTTTCTACCTATTCCTCTCTGTTATGGCTTACTGTGTTCATTATAGACGAGAATAAGATATTGAGTATAAATTTTCATTGCTCATGAAAGCGTTAACAAAAGCCCAAGAAGACATTAGTCGCTCATAATGTGGTTTTGTGTAACGTCATAGCTTATACATGGCGTGAATTAAAAACTCTGAGATCGTCCATGAAGCAGCACTAAGAACCATATATATATATATAAACAAAATTTATTAAATAAGGGATTTATGACATTATCATTGAGATTCTATTTTTCAGATTTGTTATTCTGCCTAAATAAAAATCTTCATAGCATGTCAATTACATTAGATACAGAGGCATTATTTCAACGATTAAAGAAAGTTTATTCTGCATGGAGAAAGGTTGGTGATGATACTATTTCCAAATGCAATTTACCATAGTGACACTTTTAAAAACTTGCTATCGCTGTACTTAGAGTGAAGGAGACGATGGTATTGGGAAAGCAGATGCCCTGGTTGTTGCCATGGGCAGTGGCGAAGATGTAGTTTATTCTAAATCAACAGCTTTGCAGGTAGCTATACTTATTTGCGATATTTCATACTTTCATGAAATTATTTGTAAGTTGACCTTTCCTTTTTACTAGACTTGGCTGTTTGGCTATGAATTGACTGATTTCGTAATGGCGTTTTGTATGGAAGGTATAACTTTCATGGCAAGCAAGAAAAAGGTATTAATTTGACTGAACTGTTTCTATGATGAGGTATTAAAGTATCCGTTGATTAATTTGTACCTCTTCAATTAGATTCAGTTTTTGAAATCTGCCGTCAATGTGAAAAATAATGAAAACGCCGACGGCATTCCCTCCATCGAGTTGATTTTGCGAGAAAAGGAGAACAACGATGAAAATTTTGCGAAGATCGTCAGTGCTATTAAAGCGAGCAAGAAGGTATATGCATGTGAAAATTCCTATATTTTGGTGTTATATGTACTTACTTTTATGTACATATTTAAATTTGGTGTTTTTTTCTTCCAGGGGAAAACTATTGGAGTTTTTCTAAAAGATAAATTTTCTTCTTCATTTGTGGATTCATGGAACAGGGTCTTGGATAAATCTGATTTTAACAAGGTATATAAGCAGGACATAGGATTTCCCAGAATGGATTTCCACGTGAGCGCATTTTTTTAGATCGATGTTAGCTTGAATATTGCCGCTCTGCTGGCAGTGAAAGACGAGGCAGAGTTGACTGCTTTGAAACGTGCCTCCGGTATAACGCTCGAAATCTACAGCAAGGTTTTCAAAGAAAATATGAAGGACGTTATTGACATGGATCGGGTAGGTTCATTTAGGACTATTTTGTGTCGTTGCTAATGCTGCTAATTGCTAGGGAATATAAATAGTATAGATAGTATGTAACTGAGTAATGCAAACTGTTCTTGATGGCAGTGTAAACGCTAAAATATTGACGTAGTAACACTAGCAACAATATTCTTTATATTATTCCATCCATTCCAATATATTCCAATATATTGGAATTCTTTGTTTTAAAGCCATTTGAGNTATTGAGTATAAATTTTCATTGCTCATGAAAGCGTTAACAAAAGCCCAAGAAGACATTAGTCGCTCATAATGTGGTTTTGTGTAACGTCATAGCTTATACATGGCGTGAATTAAAAACTCTGAGATCGTCCATGAAGCAGCACTAAGAACCATATATATATATATATAAACGAAATTTATTAAATAAGGGATTTATGACATTATCATTGAGATTCTATTTTTCAGATTTGTTATTCTGCCTAAATAAAAATCTTCATAGCATGTCAATTACATTAGATACAGAGGCATTATTTCAACGATTAAAGAAAGTTTATTCTGCATGGAGAAAGGTTGGTGATGATACTATTTCCAAATGCAATTTACCATAGTGACACTTTTAAAAACTTGCTATCGCTGTACTTAGAGTGAAGGAGACGATGGTATTGGGAAAGCAGATGCCCTGGTTGTTGCCATGGGCAGTGGCGAAGATGTAGTTTATTCTAAATCAACAGCTTTGCAGGTAGCTATACTTATTTGCGATATTTCATACTTTCATGAAATTATTTGTAAGTTGACCTTTCCTTTTTACTAGACTTGGCTGTTTGGCTATGAATTGACTGATTTCGTAATGGCGTTTTGTATGGAAGGTATAACTTTCATGGCAAGCAAGAAAAAGGTATCAATTTGACCGAATTGATTCTATGATGAGGTATTAAAGTATCCGTTGATCAATTTTTACCTCTTCAATTAGATTCAGTTTTTGAAATCTGCCGTCAATGTGAAAAATAATGAAAACGCCGATGGCATTCCCTCCATCGAGTTGATTTTGCGAGAAAAAGAGAACAACGATGAAAATTTTGCGAAGATCGTCAGTGCTATTAAAGCGAGCAAGAAGGTATATGCATGTGAAAATTTCTATATTTTGTATGTTGTTATATGTACTTACTTTTATGTAGATATTTAAATTTGGTGTTTTTTATTTCTTCCAGGGGAAAACTATTGGAGTTTTTCTCAAAGATAAATTTTCTTCTTCATTTGTGGATTCATGGAACAGGGTCTTGGATAAATCTGATTTTAACAAGGTATATAAGCAGGACATAGGATTTCCCAGAATGGATTTCCACGTGAGCGCATTTTTTTAGATCGATGTTAGCTTGAATATTGCCGCTCTGCTGGCAGTGAAAGACGAGGCAGAGTTGACTGCTTTGAAACGTGCCTCCGGTATAACGCTCGAAATCTACAGCAAGGTTTTCAAAGAAAATATGAAGGACGTTATTGACATGGATCGGGTAGGTTCATTTAGGACTATTTTGTGTCGTTGCTAATGCTGCTGATTGCTAGGGAATATATAGTATAGATAGTATGATGTAGACTTAGACGTAGTAACACTAGCAACAATATTCTTTTTATTATTCCATTATTCCATCCGAGAAAGTATAATCCAGTCCAACGATCGCAGGCTAATTGAATATATTTGGAATTCTTTGTTTTAAAGCCATTTGAGAATATCTAGTATTCTGTAATGTTAGTTGTGAAAAAGTATGCCATTTGTTATAGCGAATCAAGCACACCAAAGTTACGGAACTGATAGAGAAGGCTCTCGAAAACAAGCAGTACCTTCGAGGAGCGGACCCTTCGTTCGTTGAATCCTGTTATCCTCCCATTATTCAGAGCGGTGGCAATTATAACCTTAAGTTCAGTGTCATGAGGTATGAAATTTCATTGTAAACCGGTAATGTTAATAATTAATTTATATTTGTTGTTTTTATTTCAAGTGATAAGAATACGCTTCATTTTGGAGTAATAGTATGTATGCTGGGTATTCGCTATCGATCCTATTGCTCTAATGTTGTTCGCACGCTGATGGTCAACCCCACGGAAAAGATGCAACAGACCTACACATTTTTACTTGAAATGGAGGAACTGATACTAGAGAAGTTGCAGCATGGTACGATCCTTGAAACAAATCTTCATTTTTTGTAACTTACTGACAGTATTTTACATGGTATTGCATCTTTGTTGTCATCATAGGAACGGCTCTGTGCGACGTTTACAATGCCGTAATCAGTCAGGCAAAGAAAAGTCATCCGGACCTAGCAACACATTTCACGAGAAGCTTTGGTTTTGTGTGCGGAATAGAATTCAAAGAAAGTTCTATGTTGATAAATGCAAAGAACCAAGCCAAGGCACGGAAAGGTAATATAGATTTATGTCATTGGTGATGTTTATTTTTCATGTCTTTCTTTTAAAATCCTATCTGTTTCATAGGCATGACGTTCAACATAAACATCGGGTTATCAGACTTGACCAACAAAGATGGTAAAGAACAGCCGGATAAGAAATATGCTCTGTTCATCGGAGATACTGTTGTTGTCAACGAGAGTGCACCTGCCACCAACCTTACAAAAGATAAGAAGAGGGCAAAAAATGTGTCGATTTTTTTGAAGGTATTTACCCAGCAATTTTGGAATACATTTTTTTGTTCCACTGATTTTGAACCTTAGTGCTTAACATGATTTCACCATGAAAATAATAGTTATAATAATACAAGTTTGTCATGTATTATATCGCATTACATGTATAATGAGCTTTGGGTTTACAGGATGAAAGCGAGGAGGAGAGTGAGGAAGAACAACCAGCTGAAGAACTCTTGGGTAGAGGGGCAAGAAACGCAGTTTTGAAGGAAAAAACACGGGTAGGTACTCTCTTTAGCATATGTCACATGTGCTGGATTTTCCTGAAATTTGTACCGAATCTGAACAATCATAAAATATGAACTTATCGCTTTATCGAACTTATGAGTTTTTCGTAGATATAACATGACACTTCCCGTATGTAACTTCTCTACATTGACTTTATTGAATGTATTTTCAGCAAGAACAAACAACTGAAGAGAAACGAAGATCGCACCAAAAAGAATTGTCTGAACAACTGAACATGGAAGCAAAAAAACGTATGATGGAAAACAAAGCTGATGTCCATTCTAGCAGGTTAATTTCTTTGCTTATGCTATATCCGTCAAGGAATAGTTCTTTTTCTAAAATCTATTTTTGAATTAGGTCGAAGAAATCAAATGTGTCTTACAAGTCTCTATCACAGCTTCCTTTCAAAGAACCAGACATTCATGACCTTAAGATATTTATTGATAAAAAGTTTGAAACGGTTGTCCTCCCCTTGTTTGGAGTGCCAACGCCTTACCATATCTCTACAGTGAAGGCAAGTTATTTCACCTTTTTCCCTTATTTTACCAAGTTATTTATTTTTTGTTTTGTTCAGAACATAAGTATGAGCACAGAAGGAGACTATTCTTACTTGAGAATCAACTTTTTCTGCCCTGGGAGGTAAGTAGTTTCATTTTCCTTCAAGTTTGATGAGTTTTTTTTAATTAATTCGTTTTCAGATTCATACTCAATACAATGAACACTTTACTACTTGATATCCAAGCCATTGTACATTACATGTTTTTTCTTTCAGCGGTATAGGACGAAATGAAAACCAGCTTTATGCAAACCACGAATCTACATTCGTCAAGGAATTGTAAGTAAATTGTAGTGAATTGCCTGAAAGTTTACAATTTCATGATTGAGGTTTTTATGTTTTCCTCAGAACATACCGAGCTCTGGCGGGCAAAGTGCCAGGCAGGTCGGAATCCCCAGCTGCGAATCTGCAGTATGCTTTCCGTCTCATCAAAGAAGTTCAGAAGAAGTTCAAAACCAGAGAAGCTGAAGAGAAAGAAAGAGAGGTGTGTTGAACTGTTGGTGAAACCAAAAAAATAATAGATATATAAATGAACAGTTTAATGAAGAATTAATAGTTTGTTAATTGGAAATATCTTATTTATTTTTATATTGTGTTTGATTTGCTTTGATACAAAAGGGTATCGTGAAACAAGACAAGCTCATTATAAATCCGAACAAAAGCAATCCCAAACTGAAAGACTTATATATTCGTCCCAACATTGCCTATAGGAGAATGCAAGGTCATCTTGAAGCTCACACTAACGGTATGTTAAGTATATTCAGAAACGTTTGTCAGGATTTTCGTTACATTGGCAGTTGTGTAGATTATGTGTATGATAATCTATATATTTTATTATAATTGCAATAAAAAGTTTTATTTATTTCATCAGTATTCAGAATGTATTTATGACACAAAATCTCTTTTTTTTTGACCGCTTACCAGGTTTCCGGTACACATCAGTTCGTGGAGATAAAGTGGACGTGTTGTATAACAATATAAGACATGCAATATTCCAGCCTTGCGATCACGAAATGATTATTGTTACCCACTTCCATCTGAAAGTATGTTTGTTTTGAACTGGTTTGTAATTTCAATTTGTAATTTTTTCATGATTCAATATCCCAATATCGGGATTGGCAATTGTATTCTTAACGTTTTTTAAGGTTCAGTGGACCCCGGTGGACAAAGTCTAGCTGCAGCTAGAATTGTTCTCTGTAGGCAAAAATGCACTTCATAGAAAAACTCTTAGTGAAATAATATGTACAATGCTGGGTCATAACAAGCCCGTGAGCTGGTTTGCCTACCCTTGCCCGATAAAATATATAACTGATAATATAATTATTTCAGAATGCCATAATGTTCGGAAAAAAGAGGCATTGCGACGTACAGTTCTACACTGAAGTAGGAGAAATCACAACGGATCTTGGAAAGCTTCAGCATATGAGAGATAGGGATGATTTATATGCAGAACAGGTGATGTTTCTAAGCTAGGATTATCTAGCTTGTGTGGAAGATCAAAAATTGGAAATGAAATTTTGCTAATATCTGTTATTTCTTCCCTAAGGTTGAACGGGAACTCAGACACAAGTTGAATTCGGGTTTCAAAAGCTTTGTCGATAAAGTCGAGAACATATCTCGAGGAGAAGTTGAATTTGACTCTCCCTTCCGTGAATTATCTTTTTTTGGAGTACCTTCTCGGAGTACCTGCCTGCTTCAACCAACTAGCACTGCTCTGATAAATGTTGTGGAATGGGTTCGGAATTTTAATTGTGGTGAAATGATAACATTCATTTAGTCTTTGCTATTTCAGGGTTTGTTACGTTTTTTTCAGCCTTCATTCGTTGTGAGTCTGGACGATATTGAGTTTGTGCATTTCGAAAGAGTTCAGTTCCATTTGAAAAACTTTGACACGGTTATCGTTTTTAAAGATTACAAAAGGAAAGTGGAAATAATCAATTCCATACCTATGTCGTCATTGGATCCGATTAGGGAATGGCTGAAGTAAGTATAGGAAATATGTAGCAATTGGTAGTTCTTGATCCCACAAACATTTTCCCCATTTCACATTATCATTCTGTTTCTTAGCTCTTGTGATATTCGATATACCGATGGTGTACAGTCGCTCAATTGGGCTAAAATTCTGAAAACAATTGTTGATGATCCTGAAGCATTTTTTGAACAGGGAGGATGGAGCTTCCTTGATCCTGAGAGTGATGTAAGTGGCTCTTTTTGTAGGATTGTATGATCTGACCAATACCATAGCTTAGGTAATTACATATCTTATTCTGGAGTAGATTTCCAATATTCCTTTTGTTGGTAAACTTCATCTGTTAAGTCTGTCTGTGACATAGAGATATGTCGCAAGCTCATTCTGCATTTTGTTTAAAAGCTTAATCTCCCAAATTGTGCTTTCATAGGGAGACCATGATGATGATTCTGAAGAGGAAGCAGAGTTCATGCCAGAGGAGGATTCTGAGGAGGAAGGATCTGGAAGTGAAGATGATAGTGATGAAGATTATTCTAGTGAAGAAGAAGAGTCCTATGGAGAAGAATCGCTAGGTACAGACGAAGAAAGTGGGAAGGACTGGGATGAACTTGAAGAGGAAGCTAGGAGAGGTATAGTAATTCTATCACAGGATAACAATTATAGATATGTATCCAGAATAATAATTCCTGATAGAAAAAAAAATGTACATGCTATTAGGACATTTGCAAAATATAGGTTATATATTTTATCTATGAGTTTTATTCAGTGGATAGTCGCTGCTGTCATTAAAGGCCACTCACAAATAATGAAAAGTGAACACTTTAACACAGTTATTAAGAATTATCAGTTCAAGCATTCTTTGTTGTTGCACAGCCGACACAGGAAATCAGTATGAGGATGATCAAGGCCAACGCCCAAGCCAAGGCCAACGCCCAAGCAGCTCATCAAAAAAGAGAAAGCGTGATCACAGTGACCACCGTAAATCACACAAAAAACGACGTTGAGATTGGGTTTGTGTTCGAGCTAAAATGATTCAATTCTGGATTGCTGATTTGATTCAACCAAATTCTCCCATAAACATGGGTAGTGTTGATAGGGACTGGTAGGTAGACCTGTATAAATTTGTCCTTTTGTAATTAGATGTTATGAACTCCTACCATGTAGGAAGATATTGTGACCCTTTCTTAGATACTTATTCGCTTGTTTCCTGATTGAATTGTGTGGCTGCATGATCAGCATTGTTTTAAATATTTTTCTGACAATAGTAACAACAGAGACCAACACTTCCACCAATTATTAGTTTGAATTGTTCGTGGTTACGGTGATGACGATGTCTGTCTACCAATTTGGTGCCACTGAACAGTTAATTTCGTGGTACCATCCTGTAAGGTTCAAAATGAGCGGTTTTGTAAAGTTTAGCCTGAAGCTATAGTTCAAATCCAGAACTGCTTGTCTATTCCAGTCTTATTTTGTATTCAGCCTATTTACTTCGGAACTTGCTTGCATTCAAATAAATCTTTACTGGATCTGCATCAGACGCCTTCATATTGCTCTGTTTTTTGTAAATTGACTGCAATTTTTGCATTAACTTAATTTGGCTGTTCCGTATAAATCTGATGACGTAACATAAAATACCCAAACAAACTGCAAGTATAATTTACTTGTAGAATAGCGATCAAGCTGATGAGTACAGACATAGCAAAAACTTTAAGGATAGACCATGATTCGTTAAGTTAACCACTCTGGTTAGTTATATTGTGCGCAGTTAGTCTGGTCGTTGATTGTAAACATCTGAGTAAACACTCCGTACTTGGTCAACTTGTTTTTCATTTTTCTTGCCTCTTGGCGATCCATTGTTCTGCGACGCGACAAAAGCCATGCTAATTCGGCATTATAATCTGGAGAAAAATAGGATGATTGATTAATGGAGCAAGAATACTATATAAATAGCTACTGGCGAAAAGGTTATAGTTTTACTTGAATTCATAGCCTGTATGAACATCTCTCAAAAAGTTCACTTCCTAATGTTAAAGTTATCTGGAAAATACTTACAAGTATTCAAAATCTGATGGTAAACCGGATAGCAAGAGTATGCAATTGTGTAGTTATCGTAATCCGTGTCAACTATCCAAAATGGTACTGGATAAGCAACCTCTGCCGATAAGAAAAGCACATGGTAATTTTCACATATTATAGTTTCTGTAGCACAGTGTTTATATTTTGGTACATATTGATATGCTACTAAACGTCTTTGCATTCTTACTTGGCTTTGTGAAATTGAGAGATAATTTTGCATCAAATTTGTCATCAGACGATGCCTTTGCATAGCTGATGGCATTACTGATAGAGTCATTCTCCCTGTGTATTTATAACACCTGGTTTATATTTGTCGGTGATTCTGGATTAAGTTGTACAGTATAAAATTTCTCCTCGCACTACTTGAACAAAAACTTACAAAATTTGTTGCCAGTAAACCTGTACAGTATCCCTCTGGTCAGTCCATCGGTATGATATCTGCATGCAGCGACCATCGCTCCAAGTGCTTGGAAAACTATAGATTTCAAACCAATCCCCTATCATCTGTAAGCACCATATAGGGACCGGCTTGGTATCTGATACTGGTTTACAACAAAAGTTTAAGTCTTACCTTTGACATTTCTAAATCTTGTTTAACCACTGGCTCTGCACACTTTGAAGAGCGGTAAAAAGCCTTTGCAGCATATGTGTGCAATGGAATAATCAAAACCAGCATCAACAAAGCATTTTTCAAATTTATGTCACAAGTCATTATTTTCTTCTGGCTAAACACAGTCAGCCTGAGAGATTTGAATATATGAACTGTTTACTGTAAAGGCATAGATAAGAATTAAACATTTCAGTTAAACAATGCCAAAAGACATTGCTGAATAACAAAAGAAGTTTGTATGTAATATCCATTATTGGCGAACATCACCCCGGGCAGGAATTGCCTTAGATATTAAAGGATAAAAACTGTGCAGTTGTTTACATGTTAGTGAAATTTTTTAATTATCTGCTATGAATCATCCAAACAAACTTATCAAATTTTCCATTGTGTGTTGAAGTCTACTACATGTTTTTTCTGGTCATTATCTTAGATAATCAGATTACACCAACTTTAAGGCATTCTAGCTTATTCAGTATTAAACAATAATCCACTTAAGCAGCTGGGATTGGAGTTTAGGCGGACTTCACAATACAATAAACTTCGAATTTCTAGATGCAGATATTTCACTCTATACTTCAAGGACAGAGATTGCCTTTGCACTTGCAAGTACAACTGGAGACATATTTTACATCGCCTTACCTCTCCCTTTTATAGGTTCCTGTATCTTCCTTTATGTATTTTGATCTACAATGAGTACATAGTATTAGCAAAGTTCCTGTAATTAGATGTCTGGCACTACCTTCGCTTTCGTTTGGATGAAAATAACAGCAAATTCAGATAATAAGATGTAATTGTACATTCCGGAATAAAGATTTTATCTAATTCCTTGAAATTTTGTTGGTGTAGTTTACTGTATATACTATCCATGTTTATTTTTTTCATTATGTGACGATAATACTGCATTTGTGTTGACTTAAAGTATCAAATGTACAGATAGCATCGTCTGTGATGTGTTTATGTTACATGTTTAATAGATTGTATCAACAACAAAAAATGGCACAGCTATGATGTTGACTACAAATACAATGCTTCCATTGTGTCTCAGACATCCTACCTCAAGTATAAGATTCCGTTGACGCATAGTAACCTAATTCTAAGCAACTAACAGAGTTTGAAACTGAAGTCAAATCGATAAAAGACTTTATTGATGGGTATGTAAACAAAGATTATATCAAGTTCTATATTTAGTGCGAAAATCGCATAAAACATGACACTTGGTATTTAAATCATTTTTGAAAAATTGTCTCTTGAAATAAAATTGCGAAAGATTGATATCATAAGCGAATACTAAATGAAAGGGCCTTTGAGTTGAATCTTAACCAACAGTATAAAATTCCACTTTTACGCATTCTAAGCACAGCCATTCCATACGAATTTCAATTTTACCTATTAAATGTAAAGAGCAGTGATGTTCACTCACTGTGATCATTTTTACACTAATAATGAATTGTAGTTTATTATGTAACAGTGATAAAAATGAACTCTCATTATAGAAAGAATAAGCTTCGGTGATATTCAATCCAGTATACATTCGTTTATAACTAGGTATTAGCAAGCCAGCAGTAGATTTCAACCAATCTTCTTCTTATTTTTAGGTGGTCTTGCTTTGATAACATAGTGCTTCAAGCCTGAAATTGCAATTACGAAAACTCCAGTTAACATTCATGCTGCATAAGAATCGCATTCTTTAGTTACTGACCTGCTACTGCCCCTTGAAATCCAGCATTGTAATCACAAGCCACCTCACTTTGTTCCACGATAGCTCGGTTGTCAAGATATATACCTGTGAGTGATGGTCCGCCGACCAGAGCTCCATACAATGTAAAATAATTTGATTTGGAAGAATGGTATGTTTTCCAGTCGCACCTTTGTGGGTAAGGAGGACAGGTGCTGTAAAAAATATACTCGTTGTTGTAGAATATGAACCTGGCTTAGAATGATCTGAATCTACCTTGATCTATGATGTGGTTTCATGGGATAGTTTTTTCCAAATCCAATAACATAACTTCGCCCAGAATCTCCTAGTAAATAGTGGATTTGCTGCTCTGCCCACTTCTTATATATTTCAATGTTTGGTAATGGCGGTGTTAATGTTGAAGCCGCCATTATAATGAATGCCGCATTTGCTGAAAATATGGGTTTTAGTTTAATTTTATGATAATTTATTTACTATTATTACATTATTTAAGCTTTCCTTACCAGCATATCTGTTGGGACCCCAGCTCCTCAACCAGTACAGGCCTTTTGGAGTGGTTTTTACTTTCTGAAGATTTTCGAGAAAGATCGAAATAGGTTTGCGATATATATCTTCTCCGGTGATATTTGCTAGAAGAACCTGATTTGTTATTTTGTGAAAATATATTAGAGGAGTTTCAATGCAATACGAGTGTAGTAGAATTGTTTTGTTAGATCATACCTGTGCTCCGATAAGTTTGCTGTCCCATGAAAAAGCTTCATCTACCATGTATTGTCCTTTTAATGTAATGTATAATTTCTTAGCTGCTGTTAAATATTCTTCGTTTTCTGTAGCTTTATAGAGCCAAGTTGCTGCCCAAATAAGTTCATCATTGTACCCGGAATAGGAAGTATAGAATTCAGCTGCTTCGGGAATCGATTTGTGATAGACACCTCTGTAATGTAATGAAGACATGGTATCAATACTTGCATTTGGTTACATTGATAGGATACCAGCCCGGTATAGGAACATACCGATATTTGTCAGCAAATTCAAACAACTCTTTCGCATGTTTTCTTGCTTTCTTGGCTAAAACTGAATTGGTATATTTGAGTACCATCGATGAAGCAGCCAATGCAGCAGCAGTTTCTGCAGCCAGTTCAGTTCCTGGTTTTTCTGCTGTTATGATGTAAGTGGGTCGCTTCATTGTCATTTCTTCTGGCCTACCCCACACTTTGTGGTCCGCTTGACCATTACCTACCTATGAGAATGCATTGTCAGATCTTTGTTTGACTTTGTCATTGCGTTCTAGACTATTATTACCTGTCCAACCAGTTCATATTTTGATATGTGTGATGCAATGAAATAATTTGTTGCCCATCTCAGTGATGCTAGGAATGGTGTAATTTCACCAGCATCTTTATATGCGCCTCGGAAAAGAAGGCCACCCCATGAAAGAGCTGTGAGAGATGATGCCATGGGTAGATGAAACTTCACATGATCACCAGCTGTTTATAAATAGAAACCAATGACTATTTTAGATTTCGAATCCTGATTTTAGTAGTCTAGGAGTGGGAACAAGATTTTACTACTACATATGGATGCACAGGTGAGGCTGTGATGAGAAGCAGAAACCATCATAGTCAAAATTTCCATAGAGTTTAGGAATTTGAACTAGAAATGACTTACCATCATACCACCCTCCACTAAGATCAACTCCGATGTCACACCCATCCTTTAAGCCAGAGTCACCACGCCAAGGTATGCGATTTGATTTCGGAAGCACACCTGCTCTCGCGGATTCGAAGAACAGTATTGACTTATGTAGCACTTCATTGTAGTTATATTTGGTGTCATCTGTTCGATAGATAAATTCGATGTCATCAATATTTTAATATTGCCGAATGAATTCGATTCAACCAACCTTTATTTGGTGTAAACGACATTTTAATTTGTTCATTTGTTTTCGGAATCACGCCGGTAGGAGCAGATGGAGCACATCTTTTTTGATCAGCTTTTGAGAGTTTTTTTGTTTTTCCTTTTTTTGTTGCTGTTTCATAAAGTATAGATATAAAAGTATAAAATTAATTTAGTCTATGTGTAAACTAATTTTTTTTACCTGTCGTGGATGCAGGGGTCACTGTAGTAGATGTTCCCAGTTCAGCTTCCGCTTTCTCATCTGTGGTGTTGACAAAATTTAGATTGTCTATGATATGAGCATGTGAACTTGGTCCAATTTCAACCGTGTCTCCTTGTAAGAATGCGTGTGAGCACAAGAAAACGGTCGCTGAAATACATTCATGAATATACTTTTGTCCTATACTTGATGCATTTATTAATTTCCCTTCGTATTTTGATGTATCTTACCAAATGGCCTTCTGGTCGATTTCACCTTTTGCTTTGCAATGAAATTTACATCAAATTCTCCTGGATACAAATCCATGTTCCATGAATTTGGTCCGAGGGTCCACATAAGCCCATCTTCTGATTGGTTCATCACACTACAAGACCAAACCTATCAAAATAATTTCAGATTTGCCGAGTGCAGTTTACTGAGTGATAAATATTGTTATGAACATTCTATGATACCTGAATTTCTTCTATAGGAGTATCGAAAATAAGAAGCATTGACCAATCCAATAAATGGTCATGCACTAGCAGTACTGCATTACCACTGAAAAAGTCTGCACCACCATCTTCCCAACCATCTTGTGTTTTATAGTGTCCTTCTGCTATTTGCACTGGAAGCATTTTACATTCTGTTAATTGGGTTACAACATCTTAAAAACATGGAGTACTAAAATTCACTTACGAATACAAAATCTTCCATCAACTTTCTCCATCTCGATGGTGTCATTTGTTCCAATATTCTCTGATGAATAGGATTCAGTTAATGTTTGAGTTGTCATCGTTGCTGTAGATTGTGTTGTTGGGGAAATAGTCGTCACAGCTTCTGTTGTAATCGCCTTAGTGGTTTTTGTTTTCTTTTTTCTTCTATATTTTTTCTTTTTCTTTTTAGTAGTTGTTTTTTGTGTTGTTTGTGTCATTGATATTTCAGTTGTTTTCTCTGTTGTTGATGGTTGCTGCGTTGTTGCAGACGGAACTATTTGTTTCTCTGTTGTTGTGGGTGGATTTGGTGTCACAGATATGACCACGGGTGTTTTTGTAGCAATATCTTTTTTTTGCTCATCAGTCAAGGGAATTTCTTCCAATCCACCTGTTAGCTGCATATCATCAAATTTTCTAATCTTGGGCATTCTTGGCGCATTTAAACATGTCGCATCCCTCACCCTCCGGTTGTAAAGACCTACATATGCTGAAAATACATAGAATTTTCAAATGCATTAGTAGTTTGCTATGAAAATTCATTCCTAAATTTCAAACAGTTTAGGTTACATTTAATGTATATTACCTGATTCTGGGTTGCTATCTTGGAGTTCATTTGCTACCAGTAGCCAACGGATATTTGGAGACGTTAAATATTTTGATAAATCTGTGTTATGTTGGGCATTCACTAGGGTGAATGTTTGTCTGCTGTATGAAGTGCTCGATACTTCAGCATTCCAACTTTTGATTGTTGCATTCTGAAAATAGCAATAAAACATCTGAAGGCTTGATAAGTTCTTTCAGGTTTTCGGTAAAGAATAATATGTATTGAGAATATGTTACCATTCCTAATGGCCTATCAAACACTATGACCATAGACCACCCAGATGTGAGTTTAGTTGATACAGACGGTACATTGTCAAACTCAACGACAGCTGCAAAACCTCTTGGCCATTTGTCAACCATGCGGAGTCTTCCAATGTCGTAATCCGGTATATCGCAATCTGCAACTAGTAACTATATTAAATCTCCAATCCAAGGATAGAATTAGTAACTCTTATAGGGTCTCATAAATTGGCTACTACTGCTAACTTACATATACAACTTGGTCTGATTCCTTGCCATCCACATAGCCCTCCTCGACACCAGCAAAGAAGTCTTGAACCACCAACCAACTTGTATCCCCTGTCACATAATGCTGTACAAACAGACATATGGTTTTCTCCTGCAGTGCATTTTATGATGGAACCATTTTCTGGCTTTCCAATTGGTGGACATTTTTCTGGAATACAAATGCGATACTGCATTTGAATGTTTGTGGGGTGATCTCAAATTAGGTCATGCTTTAGTGCACTTTAATAATTTTTCATACCCGAAGATGCATAACATTGATTGATAACCGCAATGCATATTGCAAACACGTATCTAAATCTCATACTCCTGATCTGTCTTATTTCTTTTAGGTATGATTTTTATAGGCTCGAACTATAAGATAATTTCTATCTGTTTGATCCACATGTAGTTTAGCTCCACTTCTCTATACCTAAAACTAAACAAGGTAATTAAACTTTTTTTGATTAAGTTCTAATTTTACTTTCTCATATTATACTTTTTATAGCATTACTTCCTAGTCATCAAGCATTTTTATTAGAACACGTTAATAGCCCGAGGGTATCTTCCATTAGAAGTTGTCCTGTTTGTTTTATGACACTGAGTTCTCATTAGTTAAACACAATTTCTTTTTGCAAAGCCTGTAAAGTTGTTTTGTCAGCTCAATAAAATAAAAATACAGCATATCCAAACTGTCACATCGTGTTCATAATATAATTCTGAACTGTTTTGAATAAAAACAAACAATCATATCAGCACATTTCATAATCAATTGATAAGTTAATGTGTTTTTCAGCTTAGTAGTTATCCTTGTGCTCTTGCTTTCCTTGCGAGCCGCAGACATCTCTTGCTCTTTTTTGGAGTACATGGCTTTTGATTTCCACCTTTTCCTGCTTTACCTTTTTTTGCTTTACCTTTCTTTGCTTTGGTCTTCGAAGTACCAGGTCGCTTCGGCTTGGTTGATTTTCTGATGACTTTACGGGTGACTTTAGATGCCGCTGTTGGTTTTCTCTTTTTCGGTACTTTTTTGGTAGTGGGTTTTGTAATGACTACAGGTTTAGTAGTAATGGGGGTAGTCGTTGGTTTTGTGCTTGTCACAACTTTTTTAGTTGGCTTGGGAATGGTCTTTTCCTCTCCTTTCGTTGCAAAGTGTTTTAAACCTTTGGTGATGGAAAAAAATGATTATTGAATTCCATACCAGTAAATAGGAAAGTGAGATAAAATGACTGCATAGTAACCTGCAGCAGCAGATTGGAGGCAGGCATTGTAGTCGGTTGTCACTTCTGTCTCTTCATAAACTTTCCTAGTGTCTCTGTAGACTCCTTTCGCATTTGGTCCTCCAACTAGTGCTCCATGTAGAATGTAATAATTTTTCTTAGGAGAATTAAATGTTGACCAATCACATTTTGCAGGAAATGGTGGACAAGAACTGTGTGTAACAAAAAGAAAATATTAAGGAATGGGAATCAAATAACGAAACGAAACATTCTGCATAGAACTTAGATACCTTGCTCGGTGATGACATCGCGAAGGATATTTTTTGCCATATCCAACTACATAGCTTTGTCCAGAATCACCCAACAACAATCCCATCTGCTTCTGTGCCCATTTTAAATAAGTAGCTCTCTTTGGTAGAGGTGGTTTCAAATTCGCCCCAATCATAGACATAAATATAGCACCAGCTAAATATAATATCCATTTATGTATTTGTGCTGCAATACTATAATTAGGTTGAGAATTTGAGAGAGAATACAATCATAAAAATGTGTGTATGTTTCGGGGGATCTTTTGTAGTGATGCGAATTGTTAATATATTTATCTTCTTCATCTTGAGATATGCTTACCAGTATATCGATTTGCTCCCCATTTTGTACGGTAATAGAGTCCTTGTGGAGTTTTGGGTCCTTTTGGTAAATTGTCCAGAAACCCACTAAAAGGTTTTCTAAATATTTCTTGTCCAGTAATTTCAGCCAGCAGACCCTAAATTTTTATTATTGGAAGTGTTAATTTACCTATATATTCATGTGATATATATTATTGCTCTGCTTTACTTGTGCTCCAACTAGTTTCCTGTCCCATGAGTACTCTGATTCTACTACATATTTTCCACTTATTCTGTTGTAATTATCCATAGCCTTCTTCAAGTAGAATTTATCGTTGGTGGCACGATAAAGCCAGGCCGCTCCCCATATTAATTCATCGTCGAACCCTGAAAAGGACTTATAAAATTCTTCTGAATCCTTGATTGATTTATGGTAGAGCCCCCTGATTGGAAAATATAAGATAAATAAAGAAGTAGTTAGTTTTAAATCATTTTTCCACCACTCACCTGTATTTATCAGCAAATTCATATATCTCCTTAGCATGTTTTACTGCCTCATTTGCTAGTACAGGATCGTAAGGCCTCAAGAACACTGAAGCTGCAGCTAAAGCTGCGGCTGTTTCTCCAGCTAGCTCAGTCCCAGGCTTTTTGGCAGTTATTTTATAGGCAGGCCTTTTCAGTGTCATTTGTTCGGGTCTTCCCCAGCTATCATGGTCAGTTTTACCGAGACCCACCTTAAAAAAGTGTCTTGTAAATTGCAATGATAATTTGCTGTGGTATCGTATGCATTTTCTTCACAACTTGCCTTACCTGACCTACAAGCTCATATTTAGCAGTGTGAGCTTTTATCAGATATTCAGTAGGAAATTTGATGCAGCTTATCAGGTTCTGTAGTTCACCAGCATCCTCATAAGCCTGACGAAATGTTATGCCTCCCCAGGCTACAGTGGTCAGGGAGAAGGCCATAGGGAATGTGAATTTGATCAAGTCACCAGCTGTGTTACATAAAAAAATTATAAATTAAACTTGAGGTAATTTTCAATTAAATTGTGTACATTTAATCTGAATGTAGATTGTTGTCACGTACCATCATACCAGCCTCCTGTCAAATCAGCTCCTACATCACAACCATCTTTCAATCCTGAATCACCTCTCCATTTGACTCTTTGGTCGTGAGGTAAATATCCAGATCTTTGTGCCTCAAAAAATAGTATGCTCATGTGTAGTACTTTATTGTAGTTGTGCTTAGTTCCGTCTTAGGAAAAAACAGTTGTTATTTGATAATGGTAACTAAATTATTGTATTGTATCATAAATATTAAATGTAAGTCGCAAAAATACATTCACCTGTGTTTGGTTTAAAATTTAGTTGGGTTTGTTTTGCTCCTTTCACTGGTTTTCCCCATGGCGATTTCTTTCCACATCTGATCTTATTCGGTACTTTCGGTTTGGGTTTTTGTGTTGCTACAATAACCGGTCTATGTGTAGTAGTTGTTGTTATCGATGGTGCATATGTCACTCTCTCTGTCTTGGGAGGTAGTGGCACTTTTGTTGTTTTTACAACTTGTGCTAGTGCAAACACAGTACATATTCAAATCCACATGCATTTTACTTGTCAATCAAAATTGTTGTGCTACTACTGTTATTATTACTTTTCTGAGTTGTTGATTTCGTGGGTTGAACAGTGGGTTTAGGTCCTCCAACTTGCTTGTTGTTCATTACATAATATTTCCATCCTGAATTTGCAAGAGTGAAAGATTTTGTTACTGATTGTGCTAGTGGTGTAATATTTATTTAAT
This sequence comes from Halocynthia aurantium, assembly GCA_013436065.1. Classification (NCBI taxonomy): domain Eukaryota; kingdom Metazoa; phylum Chordata; class Ascidiacea; order Stolidobranchia; family Pyuridae; genus Halocynthia; species Halocynthia aurantium. The sequence goes on along the minus strand of QXVX01005602.1, from coordinate 11,314 downwards.
TAATCCAAGATGTCTTTCGAAATTCTATTCTTTGTTCCTACCTGCAATTGCTGATTGAAATCCAGCATTGTAATCGCATGCCACTTGACTTTGTTCATAATTTTCTCGACTATCATTAAAAGCACCCTTGTCATCAGTGCCTCCAACCAGGCCGCCATACAAAATATAGTGATTTGGATCAGTGGAGTGATAGGTTGACCAATCGCATGTTTGGGGATAGGGTGGGCATGAACTAAGATACTCTCAAAATGAAAAACTTTCTCTCTTCGAAATAATTAAAAAAGGTAATCCAATTACGTACCTTGCTCTGTGATGAACCATCTTTGGGTAGTTATTCCCAAAGCCAATAACAAAGCTTCTGCCAGTATCTCCTAAAAGTAAGCCAAGCTGCTTTTCTGACCATTTAACATAGGAATCTTTTCTTGGTAGTTGCAAAATCGTTGATCCAAAGAAACTCATAAATGCAGCACCCCCTATAATAGAAATAAAATTCATTCTTTGATTGATAAAATGTCAAGGTATGCTATTAGTTACCTGTATATCGATTGGGTGCCCACTTTGCTTTGAAATACATTCCCTTGGTGGTAGTTGGTGCTGTGTTCAAATTATCAAGGTATTCGGAAAATGGATCACTGAATATGTTTTCTCCTGTTAATTCGGCCAGCAATGCCTATTGAATATTGATTGAAGAAAACCGATTTAAAAAACTGTATTGCAAAGCAAAGCAATGCAAATAAATGTACTGAAAATTTAAACAGAGTACCTGAGCACCCACAAGTTTATCATCCCAAGAATATACATCCCTAACAGAATATTTTCCATTTATTTTGTTGTACATACTCTTGGCTAGTTTCAAGTATGTATTATCCTTAGTGGCTTTATATAGCCAAGCGGCTGCCCATATTAGTTCATCATCATAACCGGAGTAGGATTTATAAAATTCTTCTACTGCAGGCATGGATAAGTGATATTTCGCTCTGAGAATAGGTGGAAGCTTTTTTTAGAACATTTTGTGTAACATGCATTCACTTAAAGTATTGCCTGTTGTTTGAGCTTACTTGTATTTATTCGCAAATTCAAATAATTCCTTGGCATGCTTTAATGCGGAAGCTGAAAGTGCAGCATCTGACGATTTTAAAAATATTGATGCAGCTGCAAGAGCTGCTGCGGTCTCAGCAGCAAGTTCAGTTCCCGGTTTTTTGCTTGTTATTTTGAATGTTGGCCTTTTCATGTTCAATTCCTCTGGTCTTCCCCAGTTCTGGTGGTCGGTTTCACCGTCTCCAACCTTTGTGATAATAGCTATAAACTGAAACATGATTACAAAGAAAAACACAGGTTGGCACTTGTCTCACCTGTCCTATTAACTCATATTTTGAAATGTGGGTCTTGATAAAATATTGTGTTGGCCATTTGATGCAGTTGATCATGTTCTGGAGTTCGCCTGCATCCTCGTATGCCTTGCGGAAAGCTATTCCACCCCATGCCAGTGTTGTTAAAGAGAAAGCCATAGGGAAATGGAATTTGACATGGTCACCAGCTTTTGAAAATGAAATTTCAATAAACCTTTTACAAGACTATGTAGAATATGTATAGCATGAGATCAGTAATTACAAAACCCACCATCATACCAACCACCACTCATATCAACACCTATGTCACAACCATCTTTTAGTCCAGAATTTCCTCTCCATTTAACTCGTTGATTAGCCGGTAAAGTTCCAGACCTCTGTGCCTCATAGAAGAGAATTGACTTATGTAACACTTCATTTAAGTTATATTTTGTGCCGTCTAAGAAACAATGCAATGAATTACTTATTGTTGAGAACTATAGCAGCACCTAGGATATCCATCAGCTAACCTTTATTAGGCCTGAAGTTTAAACTTGTTTGCTTCGCATCTACAGGTGAAGCCCCAGGAGGAGAGTTTTTCAAGCATCGTTTTGCTAATTTAGTCCTGCGCTTTTTTCCTTCTAGAAAATGTGAGTATAAAATGAAACTATTTAAACGGCTAGACATAACAGGTCTCAGGTAGATAGTACTTCTTAATATTAGGATCATCTTCAAAGGGCATGAATGCTGACATGTTTAAGAAATTACATATACTTTTTACTTAGACATTAAAGCTCATTGTTTGTTGAAAGTTGGTGTTCTGACATAATTCCATATTAAGTAATATCTTATTCACATAAAAGTTGTTATTCTTCAATCTGCATCTATGTAAAAACCTTGAATGAAAACACAGTTTAAAATTCAAGCAGCATAACTTGTATTTGAAGATTGTCCAGTACTGTTAAGGTGGCTATATAGAAATGTGCAAATGTATGTGGAGCAAAAACAGTGCTACTATTTTCCCATACTTTGTGCTGCTTTCTTGAACGGTTCAAATAAGTTGTCATGTTCTGGAACCTCATCGAGCATTTGTGACGGAGCATCATGTTGAGCTGACTGAGCAGGAATTTCACTTTCAGGACTCATAATGATAGCATCACCAGAAGTGAAAGATTTGGAGCACAAGTAAAGTTGGGCTGTGTAAAAAAATATAATAGAAGTAGTAAGATAGAATAAATAGTATTTTTTGTATGAATTTGTTGTCTAACCATTTGTGTTTGCTTTGCTTCCTCCTTCTAACTTTGCAGTAAAATTGACAACCAGATCACCTTCATAAATGTGATGATTCCATTCATGAGGCCCAAATGTCCACATGCGGTGATCTTCTGTGTAGTCAATCACTTGACAAACCCACACCTTGGAAACAAATATTGAATTATTCGGATTCTATCAGAGATGGCGTGGTGTAATACTGCAATACTTACAGTAATATTAGCAACCGGTGCTTCGAAGAGCATAACCAAAGACCACTCGTTTAGATCCTGAGTAATATCTATGACCGAATTTACGTCAAAGAAATGTTCATTGTTGTCAATCCATTTCTTCTTAACATTGTAATGTCGAGGTTTGCGTTGTACTGTAACATAATTGAAGTTAGGGATTGGCTTGATTTGGTTCGTTTTTAACATGGATACTCACACACGCAATATTTTCCTCCTTTGGGAAGACTGCTGACAGTTTCTTCATGGGGTGTAGGGGTTATTCTTTCTGTAGTATAGGATCTAGTTACTGTATCAGCAGTAGTTGATGGTTTTACTGTTGTAGTTTTCTTGATCATGGCTTCAGTGATCGGCTTGATGGTTTTAGACAAACTTTCAGTTATACTCAAGTCATCGGTTTCTTCACTGAAAGCTGTTTCAGTCTGATCATCTTGCAAAATGAGAGGTTTCATATCGGGTGCGGTAACACATGTGGCATCTCTGACTCGTTTGAAATACATTCCAACATATGCTGCATGGTGATATTCAATATATTATTTGACATTCTAAAAGTACTAAATTATGTAGTATATATTTGTGAAATGTATTACCTTTTTTTGGCATATTACGAGATATTCCATCTAATACAAAGAGAATGCTTAACTTGTTTGATTTCTTGACATACTTCATAATGTTTGCAGTATGGTATGCATTTGTTAATGTAATTGCTTGGTTTTCGTAAGAAGTAATGCCGACACCAGCGTTCCAACTTGTAACTTCTACATCCTGTAATTAATATACCAGCATGATATCGTTCCATAAGACAGCTATGGCAATTTTAAACAGTTGCACAGCTAGAATAGAATTCTTGAGTGTACCAGTCTGTATTTTCCCTGTCACAGTGAATAAATCTTACAGTTAGCATCTTCATGAATTACATGTAAATTTTATAACTACCTTATAACCAAGTCAATTCTGATATTGACTCCAGGCAATATGAGTCATCATATCTTTTTAGTGTATGCTATGATTGCTATCTTATGTCAAATTGTGCTGCCATAAATCACAGATTATGATCCTATAAAGTATAAATCATTTATGTTGTGTTTAATCCGCTGCAATAAGATAGATAATTACCAACCTCCGGGCAATCGTTGCTGTAAAAGCTATACCTTGAACTCTTTGGGCAGATTCAAAACTTACCGAAAGTTTTTTATTTCTAAATACATTGGAGAACAATTAATATAACTTTGTATAATATACTCACTTTTCCAATTGGTTTGTCGAATATGATAACTATCGACCACCCAGCTGTCACTTCTTCCATCGAATCGGTATATTCAATTTCCACTTTTCCAGCAAAACCTCCCGACCATTCTTCAATAACACGAATGTGTCCTCCTCCAAGATCAGGCTTGTCACAACCAGTATCTGTCCATTCCAAAACACATAAATTAGCAAGAAAATGCGAATAGGTTGTCTGACTTTTTTACAGTTGAATCGATTTTATTATTTATTTATCTGGATGTTTAGTACGATCTGTAGTCGTATTTTTAGTCGTATTTGTTCTTTATTCAGTGCTCACATTTGCATGTAGCTTGTACTCCTCGCCACGAGCAGTCGTCTCCACTACACCAACACAAACTTCTCGAAGAACCGATCAGCTTGTAACCGCCATTGCATCGACTGGTGCATATAGACGCATGTGTATTGCCGCTTGTGCACGTTAGAAAACCATTGCTGAGTTCGTATGGGTCCGAACAACTTTTTTCTGATTTGTATTAGCAAAGGAATTTTAGTAAAATTAGCTTCACAATATCATATCACTCATCCCTACATTTTCACCCTCTAATTAAAACTTATTATGTGACTGACCTGCAAGGGTCACACACCTGAAAAGATTCGCGCCGAAAATAATCAGGATTGGTAAAAATTTTCCTCCTGCCATGGCTCAGTATAGCATTTGATGTTCTACCAAACGGAAACAGAATGAAGCCTTTGTTGTCGCCAGCAAGGCTATTTGTTATTACTTGAGTACCTTACGTGTTCGCCTCGGGCGACATGTGGCACTGGATACCAAGTTTTTAACTGTATTGTAAACGGATTGATGAGCTGACTGTTTTGATTTGGCCGCGTGGTTTGCAAAGTTACTTCGATATCATAATGGTACTATCTTTAACGTCTAACGTAACTTTACGAAATCATATTGATCTGTGTGTTGATTGATTTTGCTGCCTTCTTCATATAAATGTATGGTACAATCCTTGCTGCAAAGCCAGACTGCAATATACTGTACTAGTTAATTCTCAGTATTCGAAATCTTTATGTATTATATGTATGTTATTTCATATCTACGTTTATTGGAATAGTTTACTATTGTGTGCGAGTGCAACATAGGTGTGTTGAAATCAGCGACGTAGCGTGGTGGAGGAGTTTGAAATAAAGTATGCGTAAATATAGCGCGCTTTTCCCCCTCATGCGGAAAATCTCCCAATGAAAGCAAATAAACATTGCCACGTAACATTTGACGATTTTTTTCTCTCTCGCTAATTACAGCCATACTGTCTTCGTGTAACCCTTATCGGTACATTACAAAATTAGGCAATGATAAAAATGATCCCCGGCCTTGGTTCATACTTCAATTGCACACGACGGACCGACCTTACTTCCTGCACACGGCTCGAAAGTAACATTTGCGCACGGTCCGTATGCTTCAGACTGAATCATGAAAAGTGCTTCCCACAAAAAGTATGCACACATCGTATATATACAATATCGTTTTATATTTTTAAATATGATGTAACTACGGAAATACTTACTCCTCCAATACACTCGTGTCCAAAATCTCGTTTACTGAGCATGACGAATAATTCGCACGTCCCTAGTATTTCAGAAGCGTGTCGTGTGCAAAAACTATCAATAAGTAAACGTATTGTATGACAGTGGCGCCAGTTCTCATTCGTAGTGTTGACGTTTATCACATTTCTGTTGCCGAATAAAGAGGTTAAATCAAAACTATTATCGAAATGGATCCCTGCAAGTGCTCTGGTAAGTTCGAATATTACTTGTCTCATAAATAAAGATGTACGCAGTGCTTTTAGCTTCGATGTGTATGATTGTGAAGGTGTTTCATGGCAACTAGTAACTGTAATATAAAGTACATTTCTTATTACAGAGACCGGAGTTTGTCGTTGTGATAACTGCAAGGACTGCTCAAACTGTAAATGCGATCCTACGCTTTGCAAATGCAAAAAGGATTCTAAGGAATGCTGTGGAAAGTAGTTCCCACCCAATTTTTCAATACAATAATTAGAATCGTATATAATTTTGTGTACAGCGTATGCGTAACGTTCCATGTTCGTTGTTTAGTTTACAGGTAATTTGTTTATCATCCTATATGCTATTCAACACCAATACATAGGTATAGAAATACTTTTTCAAATAAAAACAATGCATTTGAAAATATATCTGTTTTATGTTCTATCTCGGACTGGGGACGTTGATAAGCGAGTTTCAGGTAGTATAACTCCCGAACTTCAATGCGATAGGTTAGGCTACTTTCTCAATGAGGAAAATATAAATGAAATTGTATGTGGGTTCGTTTGGTGTTCACCTCGGACACCAATTGCTGTTTCGAAATGACCACGTGTTATTACACACATTTGTGTAACGGTACTACTATATATTTATCTTCCTGTGTGTTTTGTATTGATAAGAGTTGTTGACTCTAATGTGTTGAGCGTTCTGCATCCGAGGTACTATAAATTATTTCGCGTTATTCAGAATTCATTGCTATATTTTATTTCACTTCTTCGTTTATTGAAATTGTGTATGGGTGTTAGCATAGTTGTGGTGAAATGAAAAATATTCAAGATCTCGATTTCCCTCATTCTTCCAAGTCTTCTTGCCAACTGAGGTCATCCCCATATGCTTCCTCCAGACGTTTTCGTACTTGTTCCGCGTGTGATCTATCTCGTGTTTCTATAGTGCAGTTGATACCAGTCATAAAAACATATGATGCTAGCGCCATCCGATCATGACCGATATCTTTCACGCTTAAATGGACAAAAAATTGCGTATTGCGTAAAATAATTCCTCTATATCCCATTACATAAGCACGTGGATTGCGATGATTAAGGTATTCATTACCTGGCTGCCTCTTGGGCTAATAGTGTGACCAATTTGGCTAATCCCCCAGGTCGGTCGCTGACAATAACCATGAATCGAGAAAGGCGTCCCTCTTGTACAAGAGCACGATCTATCACTAAGCCAAGTACAGACGCATCCACGTTTCCACCAGATAGAATACAAACGGTTCTATAAAAAGAAACCTTGGTATCCGGAAGTAATGCCCAATTACGCCTTAACAGTATCATACTTTTTTCCTGCCAATTCCGGTAACGATCCGGATAGAATTGCTGCGACACTAGAAGCACCTCCACCTTCAACCACAGATTTTTCGTTTTCAAGCAATTTCAGCATCGCTATCGCGATATATTTTTCAGATATTTTCACCATTTTATCTATGAGCGGACTAGCAGTTGCGAATGAGTTGTAGCCAACCTTAAAATCAAGAAGTCATTGTTTTATGGAATAAAAATGTTGGATAGAGATTTTAAAATCCTATGCAGAAGGTTATACTCACTCTCACTACACTTAAACCATCCGAAATCGATTGTTTTGATCCTTTAATTGTTTTCTTACAAACCACGGGTTGTCCAGCTTCCATTGCCGTATGCCAAGCAGGGCAGCGATTCGACTCCACGCCCTAATAATAAGACGTTGTTAAAGTGATAGGAGATATCATGGATGCAAACAAATATGCTGTATCCCCTTTTCCTTACGATAATTAGAATGTTTTTATTAATCTTTTTAACAGCGGCAGCTACACCAGCAATCAAACCTCCACCACCGACAGGAATTACAATACACTCTACATCCGGAATATCTTCTAATATTTCAAGGCCAGTAGTACCCTGACCTGCGAGTATATCTGGATGATCGTATCTGTAAAAGGGAAACGTGATTTAAATTCGATATGAAAACCAGGAAGATGATTTTCCTTGTGTGGAGTGAAGTTACCCGTCAATATAAGTTAAGTTTCTTTCATTGCGAATTTGCATCGCTCGTCTCTTTGCTTCGTCAAAACTAGTCCCGTGCAATATCACTTCTGCTTTCAAGGTTCTGCAACTGTTAACCTTGACAAAGGGATATTGAATAATAAAATCAAGCGCTCGGGAAAAAGATGGCGTTCAGATAAAAATTACTTTAACAACAGGAGCTGTCTTAGGCATAACAACCGTCACAGGAATATTGAATTTTCCGCCTTGGTAAGCCATAGCTTGTGCATGGTTTCCGGCTGATGTCGTTATGACACCGCCTTTTTTTTCCTCGTCGGACAGATTCATTAGTGCATTCAAAGCACCGCGGTCCTTGAAACTATGCGTAATAATATGTATCGTTAAAATCGAGAAGGTGATTTCATCCTCTTGCTGAGGCCGTAACTAACCTCCCAGTAAACTGCATGAATTCTTTCTTGAAAAATACTTCAGTACCCAGCATGGCAGACATTCTTGTTTTCTGTGATTGAAATTGATTTACTGTAGTCAAACTATATATGAAATTAGTTTTGGTCCAGAATCCACATTACTGGTTTTTGCCTTACTTACTGTACAAGGTGTTCTTACAACGCCTTCTTTGATTTTGTCTCTAGCTAATACAACATCATCGTAGCTAACTACAACTGGATGTTGCCCATCACAGGACGGGTCGTGCATAGTTGGGTCATTCTCCTGGTCATCGTCGAATGATAGAGACGACATTTCATTTTTAATTCTGAAATGAAGAAAAATGCCATGAAATATTGTGCGTCGAAACACGAAATATAGCACCTGATATTGAACTCAAGTTTCTGGACACACACTGTTGCCATAGTGATTTGGTATGTAAAAACCTTCCATAAACTTGGCAACCAACTCGCCGTGATATGGAAAACATAGGGCTATTACCGTGCATGGTATTTTGATTGTGACACAGTTCAAAGTTTGATACTTGAAAATAAAGTGTTATTCATTTGTAGACGATGATACTGCGAAAATATATTCTGGAAATTACGAAAATCGCGTGTGCAAAATTTCGTGTGCATAGCTCAACCGAAATTTTCGCACGCCACAACATTTTCAGAAGCGTGCCGTGTGCAAAAACTATCATTAAGTACCCGTTCTGTTTGACTGTGGCACCACTACTTAGAACTCCCGTAAAACGGGTGTTCTATTGTAATCGTTGACGAAAAATATGCGAGGTTGCCATACATCATCAGTAATTCTCTCGCACGAGTGCTAGACAGTATGCGAGAGAGCATCTAGTGCCGCCGCGTGGTGAAAAGCATTCGAATAATTCGTCAATGTTTTTATTAACATTATTAATATTATTATTTGCATCTCCAATATTAGGCCAACTTCAAGTTTTGCGTTATACGGTACAAGGTATAGCTTAAAAAAAAGAGGCTTGATTCGCATTTTTTTAATCGCTCTCATTTTGTATTTGCGTACAGTAATTAATTAATTAATGGGATTAACATTCACAACGAGACGCTGACGCTAACGATGACGTATGAGTGTGTGCTTACGCAGTGTTATA